>VSMD01014471.1:0-121567 GCA_008750895.1 Mirza zaza
TTTGTTTATTTTCAATACCATGACCAGTGACTAACTTGTTCTCTGCTGACTATGAATTTACGTAGATTTTTATATCAGGTGATTTTTTCTCTCCTTCCAGATGACCACAGAAAGTGGACAAATGCAGTGACCAAGACTCCTCATCACAGTTCTCAAGGTTCTATTTCTTTCTAATCAGTGGTTTTAAGGTTAGTGTAAGGGAACTAAAGAAATTGTGCCTTTAATTGGTGTCGCATCTCCATAGCATCCACGGTCGGGCTTTGCACCTGATCCACAGTCCTGCCTGCATGTAGTTTGCTTGAGGAGTGCAGCGCAGAGGGTTTCTGCGTTCTGAAAAGGGATTCCAAGTTTTGAGTGAATCTGTGAGTGTGTTTGCGTGTCAGTCCGAAGCAACCGACAAACCCATTTGAGGTTTTTAAATCAGCAACTCCAATGCAGCGACTGAGTACCACAGCCCATTGGTCTCCCAAAGCCTCGTTCCACTGTACTGCATTCTGTGCCCCCTGTGACAGCTGTGTGGCCATGGGAATGCTGCAGCCGTGGAGCACCAGGGCCCCGTTGCCCCTAGCGAAGAGCTTATCTCTGTGCTCGTGGAAGATGTGAGATGTCGATACTGAAACCCAAATTTGAGGCTCTGTTTCCTGGCAACATTTCTGCCAAAATTCTTGTATCAGCATGGCTCTGGAAAGAAATCATTGATGGACTCAAAGAAGTCACTGAAGAGAATATAAAAATGGAATTATTGGCCGGGAGCGGTGGCTCACGCCTGTAATCCTTGCACTCTGGGAGGCCGAGGTGGGCGGATTGCTCGAGGTCGGGAGTTCGGAACCAGCCTGAGCAAGAGTGAGACCCCTGTCTCTACTATAAATAGAAAGAAATTAATTGGCCAACTAATATATGTATAGAAAAAATGAGCCGGGCATGGTGGTGCATGCCTGTAGTCCCAGCTACTCGGGAGGCTGAGGCAGGAGGATCTCTTGAGCCCAGGAGTTTGAGGTTGCTGTGAGCTAGGCTAATGCCAAGGCACTCACTCTAGCCTGGGCAACAAAGTGAGACTCTGTCTTTAAAAAAAAAAAGGATTATTTACAAAGTGAGTGCAAGGTTAAAGGTAACAACAAGAAAGAATAAATCCCCAGGAGTTATCAACAGATATTGTGGAATGGTTACCAGGAACTAGCTGTTACCATGCCTAGTCTTAAAGGGGAAAAGGAGAGAGCAATGTTACTGGAGCCCATTGAGAGGAGGCACCAGCTGAGTGATGAACAAGTGGAGAGGACCCTACCTAACGATGTCAACACTGCAGGTCATCAATAAGAAGCTACTGGGCTCTCTCTGGCTCCCTACTGACCCTCCAGGCTTTCAATGCCTCCCATAGGTTGATTGCACCTGGAAAACAGGAGGCAAGGGCTCCTGGCGAATGCAGTCCATGAAGTTCAGCAACGAAGGCGTAGAGAAGGGTGGGGCATGGAGCTGGGAGAATAAATAGAGAAAGTCTAGCACAGAGTACAGATTAGCTATTTTTTAAATTAATAAATGGATTCTTTTGGATTAGCATATTTCTGCCTTATTCCTTTTAGCTACAAATCTATATTTTTGTGGATTAGAAAAAAGTACTATCCACAGAGTCCTCTGAGATCAAAATATAGAAAAGTTTCTGAATTTACTCCATCCACTGGAATATAGACATCATTAGGGTGGGGAATTCCCTGCTCCACTCCTATATTTGTTTTATTTGTTTTCTAGGGCTGCCATAACAAAGTACTACAAGCTGAATGGATTAAGCAACAGAAGTTTATTTTCTTATAGTTCTGGAGGTTAGAAGTTCCTTTGCAGGGCTGTGAGGAGGAACCTGTTCTATGATGTTTCCCTAGCTTCTGGTGGTTTTCTAAAGCTCTTTTGGTATTCCTTGGCTTACAGAAGCATCACCCCAAGCTTTTTCTTCATCTTCACGGGGTGTTCTTTGTGTATTTGAGTGTGTGTCCAAATTTTCCCTTTTAATAAGGATGCCAGTTATATTGGATTAGGGGCCCACCTTACCTCAGAAGGATTTCACAAATCAGGTTAATCAACTTGACTAATTACATCCACAATGACCTTATTTCCAACGAAGGTCAAATTCTGAGTTACTGGGGTTAGGATATCAACACGCAAATTTTTTTTGAAGGGGGAGCAGTGGGAAGGACACACTTCAACCCATAACAGATGCCTAATACAATGCATGTTTCAGGGTTGGTACCAAGCAAATGTCTGAATAAATGTCTGAATAGTAGAAGATTAGATAAGAATCCACGTTTCCTTTTTTTTTCTTTTTTTCATTTTCTGGGGTGTTCAATTATATGTTATTCATTAATCTGCACATGATTCTCCTAAAAACTATCAACTTAAGAAACTTGAAATATTATCAGGCAGGATCTTCTATTTGCCCCTAATGATTAATTGGTGATAGAAGCACTGTGTTCCATATTGAGTGATAAATCCTTCTACTCAAGTTCTACCTCTCGCAGTCCCCACTCAGACATTGTCAGAGACAGACAGAAATCTCTTAAGCCCATAAATGTCATTCTGACCTCCGAATGATCAATTTACTTCCTGCATCATACAGTTTGATTAAAAAATTATTGCCTGAGCTGGTGACCTGCAAGCACTTTTAAAGCTCATAAAATAACTCCATCACTTTAAAATCTAATTTTGATATTTATCCCAATGATAACCTGTGTATAAGAACAATTAAGATAATTTTTGTCAACATCCTTTGATTCATTTATCCAAATTAATTTTATTGGCCATCCTGCTGCCTGTCCTGTTAACCTCTTGCATTTAAATCCAACTTTACTTTCTAAAATTCACCAGCAGCTTTTTTCTTTTCCAATATCTAAAATTCACAGGAAACCTTTTCCAATAAATACTGTCCAATGTTTTTGAACATGAAAAACAATGATTCTGGGATTTTCAGTTTCCCCATCTAATTTTCTCCTGCCAAATCATGAATAGTAATAACACATTTATGCAGTTTTCTGCAGGAGTTCCTAATACCTTACAATGCAGTTCTGTGTAGATAGCCCTGGAGTTGGAACCCAATTTGTTGAGTTAGGAAATGAATTAAGAATTTGTGCATTAAATAAGATAAGGCTATATATCACTATATATAAGCATGTATTTAGTGTTATTTTTTTGTAGTTAGTTATTATCTGATCCTTTTGTCTTCACTGCAACTCTATGATAAACTTGATTTAACAGATGAGAATATTTTTAGAGAGATTGATTAATCTACTCAAAGATATGGCTGGGCTGTTGTGGTAGAGTGAGAGTTAGAATTGCAATTGTCTGCCTGCAGAGCCCACGGTAATTTACTCCATTGCCTACTCTTTTAGAGCAATTCAACAAAGCAGGCAGGCTAGACCCTCCTCAAACCACATGCTGCTTTCTCTGCCTTGAACTCTCTCTGTACAGATAACTAGATAATTCCTACTCATCTTTTGGGATTCTGCCTTGACATCAATTTTGCAGAGATACCTTCCTTACCACACTTGTCCTTTCTCCTTGGTGGACTCATAATTTTTTTTTTTTTTTAATTTCAGGATATTACGAGGGTACAAACATTTTGGTTACGGTTTGCCAAAAACATTGCCTCTGCCTAGCAGGGGTTAGAGTCATACCCTTTCCCCGCACAATGCGCACCATGTCCTATAGTTGTGAATTTATCCCCTTCCCTCAACCCCCCATCCCTGGAGAATATTACCACCATGTGAATATCGTTAAAATGTCAATCAATACTGCCTAAAGTGATCTACAGAATTATTGCATTCCCCATCAAAGGACTCATAATTTTTTGTTTAATGTCTGTCTTCTTCACAAGGGAAGGAGTGTCTCTGACTTCTTTACCCCCTATTCCCAGCACAAAGTACAGCTCCTGGCCGTGCTCTCTACGTGTTCCTTGATACATCGATGAGTAAGAACACACATCACTACGTTTATTTTGCATAGAGCCTAGAAGGCAATGAATCAGCCCAGCAAGCCTTATGCTCAATAAGTCTCAAGTACAATACAGACATACAGTGCGTTTGTAAAGAGAGGCCCCCCTTTCTCTTCAAATATTCTGAAAATTTATGCAAGAGATAACAATACAATGCCTGTTTTAGAGACCATTAAGACTCCATGAAAAGCTACAAAAGCACATACACATACATAACACATAATACCCTTTTCTACTAAGCTATAAAAAATGGATGCATTTGATTAAAATAAGAATTAGTACTCCAAAAGGCACTAGCTTGGGTAATATTTTCCATTTTAATTGGGATTCTTATTGTTCACAACATATGTTCTTACAAACATTAAACCTATGCTTTACATCTCCAGCTTCAGAGACCATAGTTTACTTATTAGATCAAGCTTATTTAAAATTCACCTTAATAAGGTTTTAATGCAAGCATGAATTACAAATAAGAAATAAAATGGCTTTAATTTAAGCATATCAAAGAATTTATTCATATTAGGATGATTAAACATAATATATTAATACTGGATTGCCTATTTCTATGAAAAAACACATAGATACTAGCACTGCAAATTTCAGTCCAATAACTTCTATTCAAGTGGTTCTTAAATCTTGCTGAACATCAGAATCATTTGGAAAAGTATTATTAATATAAGATAATACAAATGATAGTATCCTGTTCTTTGAGAGTCTCAGTATATTTGAATTGGGACAGTGAAATCTGCATTTTTTAAGAAATTTCCAGTAATTTACATTTTCATGTGGGTTCAGAAATCATCAAACCCTCAAGTAATGAGATAGCAAATCTAACTTTGTTTCATACATAAGCCACTTCTTAATGATACATTAGTAAGTTAGGGAGATGAATTAATTATTTCAGACAGCAGTCACTCACACCTTCGCCATTCTTTTTCCACCCAAAATACAGGGCAGGAAAATCTCAGTCATTCTTTATTTAAATACAATGGGATGTAAGAATAGGTAGTAATCTTGAAGCTACAATGAATATAATGACACTTGGATGCGATTATTTAATGCACTGATTTCTGTTCAAGAGACTATATTTCAAAGTGTAGTAGGAGGCCACATAAAACTCAATTTGTCTCTTATATATCTCTCTTCTCAACATGTGCTTTTATTTTAAAAGCAGAATAAAGATTCATGGCCAGAAAATTGAGCTAAAAATGTGTATTAAGAGTATATAATTTTCAAATCTTAATTTTGCTATTTCTTAAGTTAAATCCTAAATTACTTTCAAAAGCCTCCATTACTCCTGTATTATATAATGCTTCATTTAACAGGCTAAGTTTTGTAAGAAAGTGTAGGAGAACTTTACTTAGAGCTATTATGCAAGAACACCAGAACTACCTTAGCCAAACTTCACAGAATTGATGCACAAAGACAGGGAGGTGGGGTGGGAGAAAGCTTTTATTTTACATGAATGCTTTTTTTTCCCCCTTTGAAATGCTGTATTTAACTGTGAAATCATTTTTCTAAGTCCCCAACTGCATTTGTGTAAGCTATAAGCTCAATTAATGTTTTTTCTATAGCAATCTTCAAGGTGTCTGATAGCAGCGTTAACAATGACAGAAAAGGCAGCTTAGAGTGTTACTCACTGCTAGAGGGACATCACAGTCATAGCTAATCTGGATGAAGCAACATGCAGATCATGTATTATATTTGGCTTGAGGACGGAGGATTCTTCTCCGTTGAACAGGAATCATAAAATCTGATTGAATGCTGAAATAGGTAGTTTCTAAATATTCCCATGTCTCAATTTTCTCTCCTAAAAATCTGAACTCGATAATGTTGATCTAGTTTGAAAGTTAGGGAAGGTGAGTTTGCTGATTTATTCCTTAAAACTTTTCAAATGGTGTATCGCACAATCCTAGAAAATGATTCACAGTAGTCTTGGGAACCAGGAGAAGATAAAGTTGAAATTATCCTCTTCCCTAATAATTTCCAATTCCACTTTTAATTGGAAAAAAAAAGTTTAATTCTCAGTTTCTAAACAGTATCCCAACAATTTGATCTGTCACATAATGACAGCACAAAGCACATGCAGTAGAGAAACTTGACTCATTATTTCAAATAGTCCTTTGACATTTGTGGATTTACCATTTGAGGTTTCAGCAATTTTCTAGTAACTATAAATGTTTGTGTCATGCAAAGCTCTATTTTTGGAAAAAGCACAAATTTGAACTTCATACACTGAGACAATGAAGTGTGTTCCAACATAGGCACTTAGCCAAATGGGTCTCAAGTCATATTTGGGCTTCTACTCATTGTCACGCCTGAAATGAGTGACTTGAGGTGCCAAATATTTTGTATATCCTGAAAAAAAATTAGCCAAATAAACAATCTGTATACAAGTTGACAAAGTAGATAGATTGGGATGTATTTACAGGAAACATGCCCTTGCTTAAAAATAAGGTTTAAGCAAAAACTGGGAGACTGTAGTTGCATTTCCACGTTTGTGAAGAAATCAAGATTTATCATATCTTGAATGTCAAGATTTATCTCTCAAATGTCAAATGTCTGAGGTTAGATTCTCTACTTCGGTAGGAGAAATTTATTATTTCTTTTTATGAAAGTTATCATTGAATCTTAGAGTAAATCCAATTCAAGTTTAAACATGGGGGGCTAATTTAACTATCATTATTCTCAATTTTTCTGCATAGTCATACTGTAAAATGATAAATTTTAATAATAAATGCTTCATAGGGTCAAATTCCTTAGGCAGCTCTTTCTCTATTCTTCTCTTAGTGATTAAAAAATTAGCCACAAGAGGTTTTATTTGAAACCATGTGTTAAACACACGCACAGACATACACAGGTTTTGAATTTTTATAGGATTTATGGATTTTATGTGGATAACTTTGAAGAATGAGACTATATATTGAAATATGAAATTGTGTTGTTTTAGCTGGAAGGAATAGAAGATGAAAATTTATGTCCATGCCAAAATCATAAAAAGTAAGAAATAAAGAAGTTGACATGAAGAGGAGCAATACATAGGAATAAGTTAACAATGGTACAGAGGAGTTTTGAAGTCACATTCTAGATACGGTAGAAGAATTGCATTTATAAGAGTCAGTGACAAGCAAATACCATCCATCTTAAGGGAGGAATCTGATTGGAACGTATGTGTATATATGAGCAACTTGAAATAAAAGGGTATATATGAGTTGGAAATGATTAATTCAGGTGAAAATCTTACAGAGATATAACAAAACTTATGCAAATAACACCATTTTAGCTTCTCAACTTTTGGGAATATTTCCCCTTTTCTCCATTCATCCATGTTTGGCATATCTTTCAAATTAAAGTGAATCAGTATAAAATTGTATTGTCCTTGAAAAATTAAGGTTTCAACACCAAGAAGCAGCATTTTGGCAAATTATTAACAGGTCAAAAGAGAGGAAATTGATATGGGGTGTTAGAAATTCCTTTACAAAGAGCGAAAAAGAGCTAAGATAATAATAATAGTAATAAAAATAGCAAAAATAATACAGAAACGAGCTTTATTTTGAGTAGTTGTATTACTATATATTCAAGTTCACTGATATTTTCTTCTGAGGTGTCTAATCTGATGCCAATCCTTAATTATTAAATTAAAATATTGTATTTTTATCTCTAGAAGTTCCATTTGAGTCTTTTTTATAGCTTCCTTTTCTCTTTTTTATCATGTTCATATTTTCCTTTACACCCCTAAGCGTGTTTATGATATTTATATGCCTTAAGGTCCTTAATCACCATCATTTCTGGGTCTGTTCTTATTAATTAATTGTCTTCCTTGTTATGGGTCGTATTTTTCCTCTTCCTTGCATACCTGTTAGTTTTTATTAGGTTTTAGATATTGTAAATTTTACCTTGTTGGCTGCTACAGTTGGCTGCATTTCTTCAAACAATTACGGCCTTTTCTTTTTTTCGGCATTAAGTTATGTTGCTTTAGGTCACTTTGGTCCTTTACAAGTTTTCTTTTTAACTTTTCTAGAATGGACCCAGAGCATCCTTTATGTTGGTCTAATTTAGACATATATCTAAGGTGTACCCTTCAAAAGACTTGATAATTGCCCTATAAATTTGATATGTCTCCACTGTAGGTGGAAGAAAGGCAAACTATTCCTATTCTTATGTGAGCCTCAGGAATTATTTGACCTACTTACTTACTATCTTCTGACATTTTACTCCCTGGTCCCATGGAATTTAAACCCATCCTTATCCAGATCAGTACTCAACAAGGCTGCATATCCCTGAGGCTCTTTCCCTAATTAACTCCCTTCTTTCCATTACTCTGACTTACAAATTCCAACTCCCTTGACCTCTTTCAGCTCCTCTTTCTATACCTTCTCTCCCCAATTGTGGGAGGCCTCTGGGCTCCATTTGTGTCCCTTCCTAATCTGAAGCCTGGCAAATGCCCCGGGTACTAAGCTTGGACAATTGCAGGGTGTACCTCATTAGTTATCCTTCTATCAGTGAATCGTGTCCTTTATTGCCTATTTTCCAATGGCTGCAAACTGTAGTTTCAGTATTTTGTCTGGTCTTCTATTTTATTTTATTTTATATTTTTTATTGTGAGAGAGAAATCTCTGTTGCAGTTAAATTTTCCCTTGTGGAAGCAGAAATCCTTTCCAGCAGTTTCAAGAGCACCTAATTCTTATTGCTCTGTTTGCTATTGCTGAGTTAAAAATTATCCGCAAACATAGCAGCTTAAAAACCAATTTTACTTTGCCTGTAGTTTTATATGTCAGTAAGTTAAAGAAGGATGTGCTGAACGTTTTTTGTCTGGGGTTTCTTACGTGGTTGCAGTTAGATGTCATGAAGGCTAAAATAGATGGGATGTCTTATGTAGCTCATTCACTTGTCTTGCAGTTAATGGTGGTTGCCAATTGTCCTTTCTAGCATAGTGTTATTGGTATAGCTAGTCTGGGTACATTGTGCCTGGCTTTCCTCCTAGTGAATATCCCAAGTGAAATGAACATAAGCTTTATGGGTTTTTATGATATAGATTTGGAAGTCATATAGAGTCACTTGGATTAATTATACTCTATTTTTTTTGTTGTTGTTTGTTAGTTTGTTTTTTAAATTGAAAATTCCACGAGGCAGGGGAAACAAAGTAGATAAGTTCCTTGCCTCATAGAATCTTTATTATGAGTATAAATTAAATGATACATAACTTAGAATATAAACAATATAAATTGGTAAAGTAGCATCTTCTAAACTCAGTGATTGAGTTCTGAACATGCTCATTAGATGCCTACCAACTGTTACATATACTAGAACAATATGCCATCAAATGTTCTTAAATTATGCCACTTTATGAGAAATCATTATTTTCTTTTTTTTTATATTCTATTATTGAAGGAGATGCCGGCCTATAAAGGTTAAAGGGGAGGGGACTTTGATCCTACCTCTTAGGAGAAAAAGTTATGGTCATTTTTTTAAAACAACACCATCTCTATTAAATTTCTTCCTGCTTGAAATATCTGGAGCAGTTTGTTTTCCTGACTGAACTCTGACTAATTCATACCATAATTTGGATGCTACCAGAACATCAGCACTAAAATAGGTAAAGTTGGTTTAGCAAATGGGTGGAAAACAGTAAGAAAAAAGACATAGCAGCCATGGGACAGTAGAGCCCTGTTTTGCTAAGGCAAGTCATTTGGTAAACTAGTCACTTGTGGTAACTTGGAAGGCAGAATCCTTTTAGAAGAAAGTTTAAAAGAGAGTGACAGCATGTGCTGGCTACTATTGGTGACATTTAGCTGGGTGTTACAAGAAAGAGATTAGCTGGAGCAAGAATTGACTGGTTTTCGAGCAGAGATCAAAGGTAATAGAGAAAGTCTAGAGCTCAAATGCCTTACAGTATTGAAAAATCTGACTATTTCTTGAAACCAAATACTCAGAGTCAGTTGTAAAAGGCCATAAGTGACCAAGATTTAATAAGACTTTTTATTAAAGAAAGTGAATTGACTGCGTACTAATTATCAGCTTAAGAATATTTTTCTCCTTAGCTAATATAATTGTTTCAGACAGCCTCAATCACATCACTATGAGACTTTCAGAAAGGGAGAGATGGAATGAAGAAGCGATGAAATAGGCAAACCTTAAGGCACAGTCTAGGAAACAGCTTTGCATGTAGTTACTAGGGAAAGGAACTAACTAAAAACAAATAAAAAAGAGCCAAAAGCATAAAAAGACAGACTGTGTTAATATTTATTGGTCTTTTAAAAAAATAAAACAAAACAAAATAAGTCCTGGTACCACAAGTGACTGCAAATTTGCTCAGCTGCCAAGAAGGCTGACATTTGTCATACTTAGTTAGATAATAATGGATATTTCAGAAGGAAATACCTCCAAGAGGACAAAATAAGGGTTCCCAGAGGACAATTCTTGCAGAAAGAAGATTTAGGACATAATTAAGACTGTTTTCCCATCGCCAAGGTATGGGGCCTTTGCGATGCCTCCCCAGCAGGATTTCATACTTTTTAGGGTCCAGTGACTGCTTTGGGTTGTTCATTTCTCCCTTTTCCAAATAGGAGATTTTACTGGGGTCTTCTTTTCCTGCCCCACCACTGGGTGTTTAAGGGGTGGGGAAAAGATAATATGTTTCTTTTTTTTTGGCTTCTAGCTTACTCGGTTATGGGAAAATAAATCCGAACCTGATAATAAGGTCTGTGCATCATCTGCAGTTTCTGGACTTTGAGCTGACTGCAGTGAGTAGATGGGACTTTGGAGAGAGGGTGAACGAGTTCTATATGTGTGAGAATAAGTGTAATATTTACAAAAAATATTTATTTGATGTTTATATGAGCATAAGAGGCAGGATTCTCATTGGTATGACAATAAGAAAGTGGCAGTAAATTTGTGCATTTATCAAAATGCATTTCTCCTGGACACACTATTAAACTAAGTTCTTTAGTGTGGCCATATGGCTAAATTTTGATTCATGGAATGGGGCCCAAAGGATGTGAGCTACTTTCTGACATGACCCATGGAAACCTCCTGAATAAACCTCTTACATTTTCTTTCCTGTACTGCTGGTTGAATTATTAGAATTATTAGGAAATTCCGTGGAGGACAGGAATAAATAAAGGTGGTATCTGAGTCAATTGCATAACCACATGGAAGGCTATTAAACCTTTATTGGACTGGGATATGAAAAATCTCTTTATCATTTTAAGCTGCTGAGAATTTTGGGTTTTTCTATTCCAGAGTTAAATTAAGAAATACTTAATTATTACAGGAAGTGGGGAAGAATTGTAGCTTTTAACTGAATCAGAAAACTTACAGAAATGAGAGGGGAATTCTCAGCTCAGGTAACAGAAAACCAGAAAGTCTTTATAAATCCACTATGGAATTTTTCACTTTTTATAAGCATGGGTCCAATGTGGCCTATAATCTGACTCAAAATTTATTCTACAGGTAGCAGAATTACAACATACTTAAGTTTACTTACTGACTAAGGCCTCATATATTAGGAAATTGGTTGAGAAAGGGGGGACTCTAAGAATTGGAATAGGTAGGTGTGCATGTATTTAGATAACCTCAATTCAAATTTCACTGAACCTCTTTCTTTTTTTTCCTTCTGAAGATTTTTTTTTATTTCAAAGTATTATGGGGGTACACATGTTTTGGATATGTACATTGCCTTTTGTAATGCTTGTATCAGAGTTTCAAGTGTGCCTGTCACCCAGATAGTGTTCATTGTACCCATTAGGTAGGTTTTTGCCCATCCCCTTCTCCCCTTCCCTCCTGCTTTATTTCCATTGAGTTTTACTTTCCTCTATGCACATGTGTGCTCATCGGTTAGTTCCAATTTAATAGTGAGTATATGTAGTGTTTGTTTTTCCATTATTGAGGTATTTCACTTGGGATAATGATCTCCGGTTCAATAAAAATTATTGCAAAAGGCATTAAGTGATCTTTCCTCATGGTTGAGTAGTATCCCATGGTTATATATACCACATTTTGCTAATCCACTCATGAATTGATGGGCATTTGGGTTGATTATAAATCTTTGCAATTGTGAATTGTGCTGCAAAAACATTTGAGTGCAGGTTTCTTTTTGATAAAATGACTTTTTCCTTTGGGTAAATAACCAAGACTGGGATTGCTGCATCAAATGTTAGGTCTACTATTAGCTCTTTGAGGAATCTCCATACTGTTTTCCATAGAGGATGTACTAATTTATAGTCCAACCAACTGTGTATAAGCATTCCTTTCCCTATTCACCCACACCAGCATCTGTAGATCAACCATTTGATCCAGCAATCCCATTACTGGGCATCTACTCAAAAGAACAAAAGATATTCTATAAAAAAGACATCTGCACCCGAATGTTTATAGCAGCACAATTCACAATTGCAAAGATGTGGAAACAACCCAAGTGCCCATCAATACATGAGTGGATTAATAAAATGTGGCATATATATATATATACACCATGAAGTACTATTCAGCTATAAGAGACAATGGTGATATAGCACCTCTTGTATTTTCATGGATAGAGCTGGAAACCATTCTTCTACTAAGTGAAGTATTCTAAGAATGGAAAAATGAGCACCATATGTATTCACCAGCAAGTTGGTTTTAACTGATCAACACCTAAGTGCACATATAGGAATAACATTTGTAGGGGAATTGGGCAGATGGGACGGGGGAAGGAGGGATGGGTATATACATACATAATAAGTGAGATGCACACCACCTAGGGGATGGACACACTTGAAGCTCTGACTGGGAGGGGGGGTAAGGACAATATACATAACCTAAACATTTGTATCCCCATAACATGCTGAATTAAAAAAAATAGATCATATGCATATAGCCAACTGAAATTTGACAAAGTAGGTAACAATATATACTGGGGAAAAGAATCCCCATTCTTTTGGTGCTGGAGAAATTGGATAGCCAGATGCAAAAGAATGAAGCAGAATCCATATCTCTTACCACTCACAAAAAATTAATTCAAGATGTGTAAAAGACTTAAATGTAAGGCATGAAACCATAAAAAATTCTAGAACAAAATGTTGGAAAAACTCTTCTAGATATAGGACTAGGCAAATAATTTATGAAGAAGACCCAATAGCAATCACAGCAACAACTAAATTAAATAAATGGGACTTGGTTAAATTAAAAAGCTTCTGCACAACCAAGGAAATAATTGAAACAATCAATAGACAATCTATAGAATGGCAGAAAATATTCACAAGCTATACATCTGATAAAGGACTAATAACCAGAATCTACAAAGAATTCAAGCAAATCAGCAAGAAAAACTAAAAAAAAAAATTTTAAAAAGTGGGCAAAAGAACAGAAACTTTTCAAAAGAAGATAGACAAATGGCCAATAAACATATGAAAAATGCACAATGTCACTAATTATCAGGGAAGTGCAAATTAAAACCAAAATGAGAAATCACATTACCCTAGTCAGATGGCTTATATTAAAAAGTCCAAAAACAACTGAACCTCTCTTGACATGAGAAGTATCCTCTCTTATCTCATCTGAGAATGTCAGCCTCCTTTCATTTAAAAATCATGTAATCACCTCACCTAAAGTAAGTGCTATCATTTGCATATGGTTTGTTTGTCCCCACCAAATCTCATGTTAAAATTTGATACCTACTGTGGCAGAGTTGGAAAGTGTAGTCTAGTGGGAGTTATTTGGATCATAGGGGCAGATTTATTATGAATGGCTTGGTGCCCTTCTGAAGTCATGAGTGAGTTCTTGGTCTCATCAGCCTGGATTAGTTCTGGGGGAGGGGAATGTATTATTAAAAAGGATTATTATAATTTATTATAATAGCTTCTGTGAGAGTGGGTTGTTATAAAGCCAGGACATCTGCCTGCCAGGCTTGGTCACTCTTTGCATGTGCCCACTTCTCCTTTGACTTTCTCCACCAATGTTTTATTTTCTCTCTCTCTCTATTTTTTTTATTTCAGCATATGATAGGGGTACAAATATTTAGGTTACGTATGTTGCCCTTGCCCCCCCCCCCCCGGTCAGAGCTTCAAGTGTGCCCATCTCCCAGACAGTGCTCAGTGTACTTATTATGTATGTATAGACCCATCCCCTCCTAACCCCTCCCATCTGCCTGACGCCCAATGAAAGTTATTCCTATATGTGCACTTAGGTGTTGATCAGTTAAAACCAATTTGATGGTGAGTACATATCGTGCTTATTTTTCCATTCTTGGGATACTTCACTTACTAGAATGGGTTCCAGCTCTATCCAGGAAAATACAAGAGATGTGATATCACCGTTGTTTCTTATATAGCTGAATAGTACTCCATAGTATGCGTATACCACGTCTTATTAATCCACTCATGTACTGATGGTCACTTGGGTTGTTTCCACATCTTGCAACTGTGAATTGTGCTGCTATAAACATTCTAGTGTAGATGTCTTTTTTATAGAATGTCTTTTGTTCTTTTGAGTAGATGCCCAGTAATGGAAATGCTGCATCAAAAATGGTAGATCTACTTGTATCTCTTTGAGGTATCTCCATATTGCTTTCCACAGAGATTGCACTAGTTTGCAGTCCCACCAGCAGTGTAGGAGTGTTTTTATCTCTCCATATCCAAGCCAACATTTATTGTTTTGGGACTTTTTGATAAAGGCCATTCTTACTGGAGTTAAATGATATCTCATTATGGTTTTAATTTGCATTTCCCTGATGATTAGAGATGTTGAGCATTTTTTTCACATGTTTGTTGGCTATTCTCTCTTTTTTTGAAAAGTTTCTGTTCATGTCCTTTGCCCACTTTTTTTTCTCTCTCTTTTTGTAATTTCAGCATATTATGGGGGTACAAAAGTTAAAGTTGCATATGTTGCCCATGCCCCCCTCCCCTCAAGTCAGAGCTTCAAGCATGACCATCCCCCAAACGTTGCACATCTCACTCATTATGTTTGTATATACCCATCCCCCTCCTCCCCCTCCCACCTGCCTGACACCCGATAAATGTTATTCCTATATGTCCACTTTTTGATAGGGTTGTTTGATTTTTTCTTGCTGATTTTCCTGAGTTCTAAATAGATTCTACTTATTAGCCTTTTATCAGATGTGTAGCATGTGAATATTTTCTCCCATTTTGTAGGTTGTCTGTTTGCTCTTGTGATAGTTTCTTTGGCTGTGCAGAAGCTTTTTAATTTGATCAGGTCCCATCTATTTATTTTTGTTGTTGTTGTGATTGCCTTTGGGGTCTTCTTCAGACTTCTGGCCTCCAGAACTGTAAGAATAAATTTCTGCTGTTTTAAGCCAACAAGTTTTTGGTATCTCTAAAAAAACTACAGTGCCCTTTAAAAAACTGATCCATCTGGCTTCTCATTCTTTTTATCTCAACCAAAATGTCCTTCTTTCCCTCCCCTCCTCTTCCCCACAAGAAGTTGTCTTATTTTCAAGGAAGTCACAGCTTCCAATCATTCTATATCACAGAACTCTATTTCCTTCATAGCACGTGTCAGTCATAATTAATTCAGGAAAATAGAAATAATTTAATGTATTTTAGGACAGAAGGGATTTAATTTAGCGAATTATGTACAAATATTGGCAGAGAAGAGGAAGAAAGATCACAGGATGCCTTTGTTCATCTAAAATCAGCACTTATAATCACAACTATAATTCCAGTGCTCAGGTAAATGACTTGCTATAAAACATATTACAAAATCCCACAGCTGCCGAAACACATAACATCTGCCCGCCACTGTTGGAAGAACAATATTACAGCTTCTACTGCCCCTCCTCATTTGAGGTCTTCCACGATGTTTTTTGTTAACAGAATCTAACCTAGAATGTGCTGGCTTATCTAGCACTTTGGTTAAGGGAGAAACACAGGAAAGGAAAAATAAGTTGGCAATAGACAATGAGGCTATTAAATCTTTGGATACCAAATATCTGTACATACCATTCCACCACTATTTAATTTGCAAACAGCAATGGTAGTAACATTATGATTCAACCTAATGTGTGGAAACTATCCTTGATACAAAAATGTACAAAGAGTAGACAAACAGCCTACCTATTATTTTATACATCACTGGATGACCTTCATTTCTTTCTCACTTGGTCATATTCTGTCACAGTTTACCATAGATATCCTATATATTAGTGAATAAATTATGTTTAAGTTCCACAAGTAAAACTTATGTATAATAATAAGCAAAGTATAAAGAATTTAAGAAATTAATATATGCAAATATATTCACAGCAGAGCACAGAAAAATAAGCATAGCTACCCAATCCTCAGGAGGTCTTTGTTGATATCCATATCTTTCCATTATTCATCTACCCATTCCATGTTCCTTTGCCTTCAGTTGTTTGGGGTTCATTACTTGGTAGAGTAATGCAAACCTTTAATCGTGAATCATCTGAGTCATTAATAGCCATGCAAATAAAGAATTGCCCTCTTCCGTGACTTTTTATCACTGAACCTGAATGTATAAAGAATTCACATAGAATCTTGTGGGAGATTAGCATAAAGAATAAAAGGCTTTGAATTCCATGCTTAGGGGCTTGAACTTTATCTCTGTAGCAAAGAATCTTTGATGCTTTCTGAGTAAGGGAATGATAGGGCATGGTAGCTATTTAGATTGGCTTTTCTATTCTTGGTATACAGAATTGGCTTCACAAAAAAGACTCAAAGCAAAGTCAGTCATAGCTATCAATGAATAGTCCATAACATGGTTCTTGGATGCAAACTAGAGAGGGAAAGAAAAAAAACCAACATTACCTGAGATTTGATTGAATATACATTCTAAGGAGTGGGAAGAGACTAATATTATAATAAAGTTTTGAGTGGCCATGAGGTGGATAGAAATTAGCATTTAAACAAAAGGCAAGCTTATATTGATGCTGTAAGTACATCATTGAGAAGGTCTCAAAGGTATATAGTCAACCAGAACAATTATTTTATAATCAACTTATCAGAACTTTTTGTGGCAGATGACTAAAGTAGAGAAATTCCTTTCAAGAGGAGGGGAACAAAAGCATTTACTAAAGAGGAAAAATACTTATAAAAGTTTTTCTTTTTCTTCTTAATGAAGCATTTAATAATTTGGCAAAAGGATATATAAAAGTCAATTGTAGAAACAGTGGAAAGTAGGAAAATATTAGATTATCTAAATCAGGAAGTTTATTTATTTATTTAGTTTTGCTTTCAATATTTATGATGCGAAAAAAAGTTACTGCTTTTATCGTGCCAGAAATATTAATGATATATTAATTTTCAAAACTTGCAATTTAAGGCAGAAATTAGAAATTGTACCTGGTTGAATTTTTATCTGCCAAGATAGTATATCAGGGTTCAATCACGGAGTCAGAACCACTATGAGTCATCCAGAATAAAGAATTTATTGTGTCATTAATATTTCCACCACGGCGGGAACCGGCCAACTCCCTAGAAGGCTGTTGTCTCTGTTCCTAAGAATGACCTGAGATGACTTGTAGGTGAGCAGGACTGAGTGTGAAGTTGGGAGAAAGATGGCAGTCTGGGATCAATGAGGACACGCTAGAGCCCATGTCTGATGCTCACGGCTTCCAACCTTGGGTGACACTCAGGAGAACCTGGAACCCTTCACTACAGAGCTAATCACGTGGCTGGCCCAGAACTCAGAGGAGCTGAAAGAGTAGGTCTGGCAGGAATGGAGAGAAGGTCAAATAAAAAACAAATGTGGATTTAGCAAGGAGAGGATTTATTTAAAGGTAACTAAGAGGGCCTTAACTTTCCTCTTAACTCGACTAAACATTTGAAAGGTTTCTTCCTGACTACAGAACCCTGACCCCTCTTTACTTTAGAAAACTTAGAATTATAAATTCTTCATCTGCTTCTTTGTAGTATTGGAAATCTTCTAGCAGTTTACCACTGAGGAAATGTCTTTCTCAAAATCCTGAGAACCTTCTCTTTGAAAAGTAAACATTGAAGGAGGTAGTACCCCCATCTCCCAGTCTCTGTGGGAGGGTAGGGAACTAATTAGCAAACACAGATGGACTAACCACAGAAAAATATTTGCAAGCTCAGGATGAACTCAATGTGCTGGACACAAGGCACTGATCAACCTTCCCCTCACATCTTCTGGTACTTTTCCTCTTGCTCATCCCAAGACTTAAAAACTCTCCTACCTTTTGATTCAGTAGAATTGAGTTCAGTTTTTCTCCCCTATTGCAATAGCCTGGAATAAAGTCTTCCCTGCCTGTTTAACTTTGTGTAGTGCAATTTTTACTTTGACAAAAAATTATTGCAAAAGAAGAGGAGGAACTATTGCACTAGAGAGAATGCTGTGACCATAAGATCTCCAAGCATCTCAAGATTAGGCAAAACGAGTTTTTTTTTTTTTTTTTGTTATAGAGACAAGTAAGCAAAGCAAGAAAGAAAGGAGTGTGGGGAAGTGGGATGAAGGTGTGGCAGGTTTTACCCTGCAGCCTTTTCTCAGGGGTTACTAAGATGCATTTATATGCTGGCCAAAGTTTAGGGTCCTGGGGAAGGACAGAAGCCTAATCATAGTTTGCTAATGATCATATTGTTCCTACTGAACACTAGTAGGAACAGGCAGTTCAGCTAATCATTTATGAAGCAGAGAATGGGAATTTCAAGGGTCTGTGTCAGTCCTTAATAAGACACAGGTAGATAAGAGAGTTATCTTGGTAAGTCTTATTTAGGTCATATGGGGAAGGGTGGTTCTTTGTATAAGCTGTTTTCCAGAACACAAAAGGGTATGTGTGTGTCAGGGGTAGAGAACGGTTCTTAATGGCCTCTTTTTTTCCTGGGAGCAGAGGGGTCCAGTAAAATTCAACACTGTCAGGAGCCATAGGCCTACCTATTGGCCCCCACTCACAGGTGAGCTAGCAGGTCAACAACAAGGTGTGGGAGCCCCAGTGGTCTCTGGTGTCCTGAACTGAATTTCAGAGGATATTCGCTGTTGCTTTCTTTCTACCTTCCAAGTCTCATGCAAATTTCTCTTGTGGCCAACCCTTACTCAGACCCATACAGTGAAAGAAATTCTGAGAAATACAATTTCAGTTTGGCTAAGTTGATATAGTACAAAATCAACTCAGTGAATGAAATGAAGAAAAAAATAAATAAAGCAATGTGATTCTGAACAACTTGAGCCATGAGAATAAATACATATAGCAAGGAGGTTCCAACTATATATGGATAGAAACAGTTACGGTGAATAGTGTAGATAAAAAAAAAAATGTCACTTATTTCAGAAGCATCTCTGGCCTAGTTAGCGCAAGCTCTTTGATGTTCCTCTAGTACTTATACCTAAAGTCCTTAATGCTTATTGTACCCTATTTTAATGACTTATTGGTGTGTGGGTCTTCCAAACTAGGTTTGGATTATCAAGGTGAGAAAATGTTTATACTTCTTTTGATCACTAGCATGTAAGATGGTGCCTGACCCATAGAAGGAGCTCATTATAAGTTTGCTGAAAGAATAGTGGAATGAGGTAGTGAGTTCTTTTGAAAGATGAACCATTGAGTTCAGGAGTTTAACAAAAATATCATGCAAAGGAAAAAAAAAACAAGTTGTATAAAAAATGAAAATTATCTTACTTTTTGTGTGACTCAGCATTCAGACCAAAAGACAAGCTTATATTAGCACTTTGAGGACATTAGTGAGAAGGTCACAGAGTATTAGTCAACTAATATTATACAATTATTTTGTTTCCATGGGTTATAGATCATCAGAATTTTTTAAGGCAGATGACTAAAGTAAAGGGTTTCTTTTCAGGGAAAAATTCTTTTCAACATTTATTCTTTTGTTGTCTTTTATTTCTATTTGTTAAAAAATACTCTACATGGGGAAAAGTGATTAGTACACATACACACCTCTGTTTTGGGGCACCACAAAAAAAATTCTGTGACATGTGCACATGCCAGATTGGAATCATTTGATTTTATGATACTGAGCCTGACATTGTCTCTGCTTAATAATTTAATAATTATTAATAATTATTAACTAACTAATTAATTAACTAATTAATTAATAATGATTGCTAACTTAATAATTTAACTTATCCCGAGCCTGACATTGTCTCCGCTTCATTCCAAATGCTGTCCAGCTGGGACCCATCCTAGGCCTGATATCAACCCTGACTGCCATCATCCTTTCTCACACCTTATACTAGAAAACCTTATCCTAATTCTCTCTGAGTTGTTATCTGAATGTGTCTCTTCCATCTTTTCATCTCTGCCACCCTCCTCCCTGAAGTTCTTCCCAATCACATAAACTTAAATGATCTGAGAGGCTTCCTGGTTGCTTATTACTTGTAAGAGAATGGGCTGTCCTTCACTCTTAAATGTATCAGCCGACAGTAACTAGAACGTCCAGGAAGGCTTCAATTGGATGTAAAAGATGTTTTTATCCCAGGTCCCTGCCATTGCTCTGCCCTAAATCTTCCCTTTTTGACCCTCCACTTAGCCCATTCCTGCAACTGTTTACACTTGATCCAGTGTCACTCGGTCTCCATGACAGTATAATATTTCTGCATAATGAATTATATTTATTATTTAAATTATTTAACAAAACACCAGTAGTGATCATTATACTATAAGCATTTTTCCAAGTGATGCCCAAGGATGAATTATGCGAAATTTATTTAAAAAGCAGTATGAGGAATGTATATTCCTATCCCCATTATACAGTTGAGAAAACTGAAGCTCAGAGAGTTTGGGTAAGTTACTCAAATCCTAGTTAAAAAGTGGCAAAGCCAGTAGTCAAATCTGAAAAGTTTGGCTCCAGAGACCAAACCCTTAACCTCTACACTATGCCTTTTTCCATGACTGCAGAATGAAGAGTAGAAAATAAGAGGAAAAAAAAAATCGGCTGTAGGAAATGACAAAAACTGAAAGACAGATTAAGAAATAGACTTGCAAAGATGAACAATGACACAGAATGACAGTAATCAGAAAAGAAAAAGAAGACAGGCATGGAGAATGACAGACAGAAATACGTACATTCAAAGAGACAAAGCAGAGAAGAAATAGTCAAAACTGTCAGTGCCACAGAGGCCAAAACAAGTTCTCTATAAAAATAGTTTACTAAATATCTTGCTATTTGTGAGGCATACAGTATTTTTTTTCCTGAACTTCAAGTTATTAGGAGTTAAAGTTGAAATGTTTTAAACACTGATAAGGGAGTTTGCACTTAGACAAAGATGGTCTACAAATAAGAATGCTGAGGAATAATTTAAAAGAAAATGTGGAGAAAACATGTTAAAATGAGTAGTGTATTAACAGTGCAAGGCCAGTGACACGTTTAGAAAATAATTGGTGATATTGGCTGTTTGTAGGGAGACCCTAGAATTTAGAATGTTAAAGAAATGTGTATTTTTAAAGCTATTTGGTGGCACGTAAACTAACAAGACTTGGAAAGAGATGTGCTTTTGAACTGGGTGAGTTGTGTTCTCTAAATTGCCTGCACAACAGTCTTTGTGGTGACATCTTCAGTGTGCTCATTTTATACCAGAAAAATCTACAGCCCTCTTTCAGATCATAGTGGCTATTAGAAACTTAGGAAGGAGTAGATCGGTAGAAAACCTAAGAGCAAAGCATTTACTGAGAAATTGTTCTGCTTCCCTATTTGCATTTATAAACTCTGATGAAGGACAGACTCCATATGTTGGAGTATTATCTCCATGTATTACACATACTTTCTTCCTGAAATGTGGACTTCACAGTAAGGTATCAAGGCCACCAAGTTGGCAGCCTGTGCTTGTCAGATGTGGTTCTTGTCCAGCCGATGGCACAGAAGGAATTGCTGGAGATCACTACCCATTTCCCAAGGGTCTCCAAGGGTCTGTTGAACACCTTTAAAATGGAATGCTTTGTTTTGCAGTTACTTAAGTTCATTCATTCATTCATTTGAACATGGGACCAACAATTTCCTTCACAATTTTACTAAAGTATAATTGAAAGTACAGCAAACCACACACTGTTGATCCTTTTTATTTGTGAATCCTGTATTTGTGAATCCGCCTGCTTGCTACAATCATGGCACTTTGTAGTCTTTCAGAGACATGTGTGGAGTGGAGAAAATTTTGAAAAATTTACTCTTTCTTATGTCAGCTTTCATACTGCAAACAAGTGTCCTTTTGGCCATCCATTCAGTGCCAAATTGTCCACAATTTTGTGCTTTTAGTGGGTGATTTTGCTGTTTCAAATTGGTCTCTCAAGCCTAGTGCTGAAGTGCCGTCTAATGTTCCTAAGCATGAGAAGGCTGTGATGTGCCTTGCAGAGAAAATGTGCAGTTTTGATAAGCTTCCTTCAGGCATGAGTTCCAGTGCCGAGAGCTTGATGTGAATGAATGAACTAACATGGTACATCCAGAAAAGAAAGAGAAAATTTGCCAATCTGTATGTGAGGCCATTTGGAAAGAGTTAAACTAACATTTATAGATGAAGCTATGGGAAATGTGGAAAAGTGGTTACGTTTGTGAACTATTGAGTTGACAACTGTTCTGTTTGTTTTTCTTTTTACAAAAAAGAGCATAGTGGATAGTATTGTTGTGAGGCTGAAATCTTAAGAAATGGATGGCTATGGTACCCAAGGTCAAGAAAATGTTAAACCCCCCTTGGCCTGTGCTGGCCAGCTTGCATGTTTCAAAGGGTGATATCATGTAAAAAATGTTACCCTTGTGGGTGAGGTAGTTTCTGCATATTAGGAGGCTGCAGAAGAATTTAATTTAATTTATTTATTTTATTTTCAGCATATTATAGGGGTACAAATGTTTAGGTTACATATACTGCCTTTTCCCACCTGAGTCAGATTTCCACGCCTATCCATCCCCCAGACGGTGTGCACCACGCCCATTAGGTATGAATGTTACTGCTATATGTGCAAGAATTTTAAAAATACCTACTAAGTTTTATAGGGAAAGGGTTATGTAGGTTTTCAGTGCTGGCAAGGCTGGTTTATGTTACAAGGTCCTTGGCAAATGATCCTGTATGACACAAATGACATTTCTGGTGGAGAAAATATTGTGACCAAAAACTCACAGGAACCTAACCTTGTATTTCCCAGGAGTGACAGCTGAGTATTCTCTAACTTAGTGTTTAGGAAGACTCCATAGACCATAACTATGTGTATATTTAAAGTATGCAAATTAATCTAAATAATAATATATATACACATACATACATATGTGCATGTATATATGTATATGTGTTATATATATTCAAGAAATCATCACCACATTATACCGAGTATTTTCATTACAACCAAAAGTTTTCCTATGTCCTTTTGCAATCCATCCTTCCCTCCACCTCCATCCCCAAGCAATCACTGAACTTCTTTTTGAATCTTTAAATTAGATAGAATATTCTAGAATTTTATATAAATGGCATGTTCTCTTTTTTTGTCTAACTTATTTTATTCAGCATGATTTTGAGACTTTTTTTCATGTTATTGTATATTTAACTTGAAGGGTCCTATCATTTACTCTACTTAAAAATAGTCACATCCCAGTTAGAACAGTGGCTATGGTAAGCTCTTAAAACATGCACACCTGACAGGTTGAGTTTGTTTGTTTTAATTTACCTGGGGAAAAGTGTAGTTGATTTTTAAAATCTTTAACCAAATGGGGCAAAATGGGAAAGAAAAATGTTTTTATTTTACTTTGGATTTATTTTAACTAAGTCTATGTATGCCCTATATTAAACAGTCATAAATTTTAGCCATAATTCAGATAATTAGCTTTTTTCACTTTAAATTTAGAGGGTTTTTTTCCCCAAATATTAAAGGGGTACAAATGTTTTAGGTTACATGGATCACTTTTGCAATGCTTAAGTCCTTGCTAAAGATGCGCTCATCACTCAAATAGTGTTCATCATACCCCTTAGGTAGGTTTTGCCCCTCCCCTCCTCCCTTCTTCTCCCCTGGTTGATTTCCACTGAGTTTTACTTCCCTCTGTGCACATGTATGCCCGTTGGTTAATTCCAATGTCATAGTGAGTCCATGTGGTGTTTGTTTTTCCATTATTGAGGAACTTCACTCAGAAGAATGGTCTCCAGTTCTATCCAGATGTTGCAAAAGGAATTAATCCATCTTTTTATGGCTAAGTAGTACTTCATAGTATAAATATACCACATTTTATTAATCCATTCATGAATTGATGGGCACTTGGATTGATTTTTATGACTTACTATTATTTACTGGTAGGTTTTAGATTGATAATTATCTTTAAATTGTTTTTTGTACATTTGGAAATCAAACTTCACAAATCTTGATACTTTGGGGGACAATGCAGATAGAGTTATATGAATGTATAATTTTAGTGTGAAGCTGAATTTTTTTTTTTTTTTTTTTACAAATTATTGGGAATATATACTTTCTAATGTGCTTGATTAGCTTCCAGGGCCTAGAACAGTGACAAAAGTGCCTTGCGTGTATTGAATGCTCTGTACAAGTCACCTCACAATGATATCTGATAATAGTGGTGGCTCCTTCCACACCAACCTGTAAGGTCCTCTGTTTACCTCTACCAGAGAAACTAGTGTACTGAATGGACCCATATTTCATACAGTTCTCTTTCACACTAAACTATTAACTCTTTAAGGGAACTTGCCTTATTCATTTTTGTATACTCAAAATCTGACATAATGTTTGACATATTGCAAACACACTCTAAATATTTGTTAAACCGAAGTATTGGAGAAATAACAAGGATACTTCCCATACAATAGGATTTAATTACATATTTTTCTGCTCAAATACCAATTTGATAAATTACTATTAACACGTACTTTGAATAAGTGGGCAATTAATTGAATGAAATCATAAAGTGAGATTTCTTTTCTCCATAACTAACCCTGCAGATCTACTAGGCTTCTTTCTCTAGGCTCTACAGCCCTCATAGATTTTCCAGTCACTTATATACAGCAGAAAGTTCCTAGTTAGTGCAAGCATAACAGTTGCACCTTAAGTGATGAACATATCAAATCCAATGTACAAATAGAAATGCTCAAAACATAATTTGAATAGGCTGGCTGCAGTCAGGGAAGCCTGCAGTGAATTAAAGGAGTGAGTATAGTCATTTCTGTAAGTTCTCTCTGTTCCTCTCACTTGTCTTGTGACCATTGTAGGATTGGAACAGGAGAATAGATAAGGGGAAAGACAATCTCATTTAAGAAATGGCATTTGTGTGCTCAAATTGAACACCACATCTTTTTCTCTTGTGACACTTTGATGGTTTCCCTTGATATTTTAGTAATCATAGCCTACCTTGTATCAGGCAGTGCCTCTTCTGTATTGGGAGCTGAATGACAACCCTCAGCTTTGGCATCCAGTTGTACTCCTCCAGTGTCTTTCTGTTGATAAGGGTCTCTTTGACACAGTCTCTGAAAAGGTGACCCCAGCAGCAGCTTCTTCTTATATAGTCACATCTGGATCATTACAAACAAAACAAATAATAAATGCCTCTGCTCTATCAGTGAGGCAGCACAAACTTTGTTCCCACTATGGTCACCTCTTGGCAGTTTTACTAGTCAGGGTTCTCCAAAGAAACAGAACCAAAGGATATATATATATATATATATATATATATATATATATATATACACACACATATACATATATATATACACATACATATATATATACACACATGCAGATATACATATATAATCTCTAGATATCTATTTCTAGCATAACATATATGTCTCTCTCTTGCTATCTCTCTCTCTCTATATATATATATATACACACACACACATATATATGTGTGTGTGTGTCTGTGTGTAATGCATCACTTAATTACATGGATATGTTCTAGGACATACATCATTAGGTGATTTTGTCATGTGAACATCATAGCATGTACTTACACAAACCTAGATGGTGTAACCTGCCACCCACCTAGGTTGTATGGTATAGCTTACTGCTCCTAGGCTATAAACCTGTACGGCGTGTTCCTGTACT
Source organism: Mirza zaza (assembly GCA_008750895.1). Taxonomy (NCBI): domain Eukaryota; kingdom Metazoa; phylum Chordata; class Mammalia; order Primates; family Cheirogaleidae; genus Mirza; species Mirza zaza. Next base: position 25,920 of record VSMD01014471.1, read on the forward strand.
GAACTAACTAAGTCTTCTAAAATTTCAGGTTTATGGATGTACATTTTAAGAAGTCCGTTGGAGAGCAACATCATCTTGGATGTTCTCTCTTTAGGGAACATTAACTTTTGATAGAATATCAAGGAAGAAATGATTTTTTAAATGGTATCCTAAGGTATGAATGAATCCTGTTTCATTCTCCAAAAAGAAAGAAAATGAATGAGCAGATGCTTTTGATTATTGCCATTCAAAATGGAACCCATATTTTCTTCCATCCCCTAGGTCAACCTGCTCAGATAAATGAGTTTGGTGGTGATCAGGCAGATGTAGCACAACCCAGATGGCATTTTTGTTGCCTCCTACATCTAAATAAGGTAATTTCTAGAAACATCAGACATCTTTGTAAATATAGAAGTCTTGGAGTTAAAATCTTAAACAAAATAGGAAAGAACATCACATTATTCAATATATGATTATTCAACAGCAAATGGGCATTCTATCAGAACTTTTTAAAGCATATAATAAATTTATCTTCAGTTGTAAAGAGTAACAGTGCTTCTAAAAGTATATAGCTATGTGATGCCTCCAATTTGGTCTCCCAGTTCCTTCCATTGACATGTGGTCAGTCTAGATACAACATATACCATGTAAAAGTGGCTTTATTCACTACAATATTAGTAAATGCACACATTGACGATACATATTTTGGTTGATAGCTTCTAAAGATCTTAAGGAAAATCAGTAAGTTGGAAACATAATGCCACCTGAAGATTAACATTTGCACCCAGAATAACTCCTCATCAGGATTCCTGAATTTTTGTTCCTTTTCATATTCTTGTTTTGTCCAGGGGCTTAATGAAATCCTGTGAGAAGAACACTTTCAGAGAGTCTGCAATTTGTCAGATACTTTCACATTCTTCTCATGGTGCACAGATTTCTGGTAACAGGCAGACTTCATAGATTCTTTTTGTCAAGAGCTTATTGGAAACAGAAGTCTATTCTGTCTGCTAAATGTGAGGAACTGAGATTCAAGTTCTGACACAGGTAAGCTGTCAACGAAATGCAATGATTGGGCTGGTGTCCAATTTTCTAATATTGACCTGGTTCTTAAGAATCCTAATAAAGTAAAGTAGCAGTGGCAACTACAGCAAAATGCATGCCTTGGACACCTTTATGTTTTATGGGGACCCGTATCAGTTTTCTATGGCAACATGTAATATCTACTTTATTACCTGTGATATGTTAGCACCAAGTTCCTGACAAGAAACATTTTCCCCTACCCAAAGCATGGCATTGCCATGGAAATCAGACTTTCAGACTCCACTATTCAGAGCTCACCTTTCTCACTTTTATGAAAAGTCCAAATGCTTGAGGAACTTGTGAAAATATTTCAAATGATATTCTTAATAAAACGTTTCTGATTCAAGTTGAAAAACAGCTGAACTTTCTCTTAGAAGCCTGGGGTAGGAAAAGATATAGCAAGTGGTTGTTTTTTAGAAGTTTCAAATGCTCCATGTTTCTTTTAAACTTTACATCTCCTTTGTTTAAACGCAATTCTTTAGGTTTATTCTTGGTAAACCAAATGTCAGCTAAATATAAACAGTTAGTTGAGATTTAAGTGAAAATCAGGAGCTCCCATCCTATATATAATATTATGCAAACTCTCCCTAAGTTTATAACCAGCCTCCTGGTTGCTTCTGGTTCTAAAGTCCTCCTTTTATTGAATTCTTATTATCATTTCTATTCCCTTTTGTCCCTCTCATACTCTACCAGGCTAATACTTAACCTTTTTTCCTTAATTTCCAACAAACCACCCAGACAAATCATTCATATATGTAAGAGGCTTTGCTGACATTTTAGGGCAATGGAAGGAATTCTATTCTGCATCTTCACACATTGTCTTATCCTAAAAAATCCTTTGGCCACTCTGTCTCTGAAAATTTTTTTCCTGGCCTTGGTTTCCTGGCTCTGGACTCTTACTAGGCTGCTTGGCCCACTGCTCCCCTTTTTCACCTCTTCTTACAGCTTATTGTGTTGACCTTTTGCAAGATTGTTCAAAACCCTTTCAGTTTAGTTTCCATCATTTTACTTAGCTCACGTCCTTTAACTTTGCTCTGGGAAGATATTTTCATATCCCCAAACCCATTAACAGGTCTGATAAAACAAAAGGCCACCACTCTCTCTCTTTTTTGCAGACCTAGATGTCTTGTTTTTTGCAGACCCAAATGTAGGATAGTCATTTTTCCTCATTCCCCTTCAGTCACTTAAGTTAGCAGAAATATAGAAAATTATTTTCCCCTCACTGGAAAATAAGCATACACTTCCATAAATGGACATGGCTATATTCAATCATCTTTGGGTTTAAATTATCAAAGATCATGGAACATTTGAATTTGGGTTGGATTTTCTCTTTCTTTCTGGTGAAAAATAAATAATCTATCACTGTATTGTTTGGATTGCATTTTACAATGCAGGCATAAAAGTTCTGCACTGGAAGGATTTTGGAAACAGGAGCATTAAAAATAGTCCTAATAAATCCTTTCTAAATGATTATATGTTAAATATATTAATCTTTCAGATGTGAGTGAGAGTATGGTTAAATATTACTGAATTATATTCTAGTTGCTGGGTCCAAGCAGTTCCAATGCAAGAGCAGTTCCAGTGAACGTTCCAAAACAGACTAAAATATATGCCGGTAGTCCTCTTTTGAGATGTGCTGACAACTATCTTTTAAAAAATGCTTATTTCCAAGCCAAAGATTGCAATACACCAATATGTGTGAAAGTATCACACAGACTCAGGTCTCCAGGCGCTCAATCAATGTTCAATGAAGTTGAGTGAAAAGACACGAAACATCCCTACTTTCCTTCAGTGTTTGGTTATCTCTGTGATTTTTTTTCTTGTTTATTCATTTATTATTTATTTTCCTTCTTATTCCTAAAAAATACTATATTGAAAGAAACATAAATTAGAAATGACAAAAACCAGGCAAAGAACAAAGAAATTAGAGACAAGAAAGAAAGAAAACAGGGGCAAAAAATAAAAGAGCACATACGTACAAAGGAACCAGAGATAAGACTTGAATAACATAACAGGGTATTATACTAGGAAGCTTTTTTGGTATGTACACCAAGAAGTTGGTAAGGGACGATAATTTGAGATAGCTCGTGGCTTTGTTCTCATATGAGTAAGGCCATAGTTTGCAGACTTAATCCTAACTAGAAGCTCATGAATTTATTCTGATTGTTATGTCAGGGTCACCCTGACATTAATTGAGAGAGATTTTTCAATAGTGGCATATACAGAAGCTTAGAAAGAACAGGAAGAAAACCTCCAAACACTTTCTCTTTCTGGAGGGTTCTCTCGGTGTTCACGCTTATCAGTTAAAGAACAACTAGCAATGCTTATTTTCTTTAGGAAAGCATGAGACGTCATGTGATGAAAGTTTGAGAGGTGAAAAGTCCTTGCAAACTCTCTTAAATTTAATGACTTCTGGGCACAGATATACTTTGAGTCGTATAAAAAGAAAAGTTACTTTGCTCTCTGGAGTCTGTTAATCTCTTTGAAGCGAGTTTGTCTTTTTTTTTTTTTTTTTCTCCTTTAAGCCCCACTTAAATCAGCTTCCCAGAGATTTGGAGCCAAAGAGAAACTGTTGCTTAGATTAAGAGAGAAAAAAACTTAAGACAAAAGAAAATTAATTTTTTTCACATATGCACTTGGCCGATTGATATAGTAGACAAAACGAAAAAAAAGTGTTGTATTATATTAATAGTTTAGGATTTTTTGATAATATAAAATGAAAAAAATATGTCTGTGTGCTTGCTTATACTTGGTGTATTAACTGCTAGCTGTATTTAGATGCTACAGGGTAGATACACATAAAATAAATTATCTTAGTTTAAGCATCACTTTAATAGGGAACATCTCCAGAAGAACTTGGTATAGCTTAAAATTTAACACACATATTTTCAGATATAATAGAATTAGGCTTTGACTTTTAAATAAAAGTGTATGGGATGATATAAAGTGCAAACAAATATTTTAGTCTTAGTTTCACTTTTAGTCTTTTAACACTTTGCTGTTAAAGTACCGACTCTTAAAGGAAATATAATAATTAAGAGTGTATTAAGAGTGACTCTATAATAATTAGAGTGAGTGTATTATCACGAACTGATGTAGAAAATAGCTTTCTCTATCTTTTGAAAGACACAACTGAGAACTGCTTAAATTTTTAATATTTTCATATATTAACTTTAGTAAGTTACTGAAATTGATTTACTCTTTTTAAGAAAAAGGAAAAAAAAGACATTCTATAAAAAAGACTTATGCACTCAAATGTCTATAACAGCACAATTCACAATAGCAAAGATGTGGAAACAAGCCAAGTGCCCATCAATACATGAATGGATTAATAAAATGTAGTATATGTACGCCATGAAGTTCTACTCAGCCACAAAAACAATGGTGATCTAGCACCTCTTGTATTATCCTGGGTAGAGCTGGAGCCCATTTTCCTAAGTGAAGTATCACAAGAATAGAAAAACAAGCACCACATGTACTCACCAACAAACTGGTACTAACTGATCAACATTTATGTGTACACATTGTAGTAGCATTCACTGGGTGTCGGACAGATGGGAGGGGGAGTAGAGATGGGTATATACACAACCTAAAGGGTGTACTGTGTACCATCTCAGGGATGGGCACCCTTGTAGCCCTGACTCGGGTGGGGCAAAGGCAATGTATGTAACCTAAACATTTGTGCCCCCATAATATTCTGAAATAAAAAAAAATTAAAAAAAAAAGAAATTTTGCATCTACAGGTCAAAGCCTGGGTCCTCTAATTACTAATACTATATAGCCTTGGCCAATTTATAAAACCTCTGAGTTTGTGCTTTCTGTAATACGGATAAAAATGGTACCTTCCTGATGAGGCAATGATAAGTAATAAATACGGTGATACGTGTGAATGTCTGCAATAGTAGAAGATGCATACGTGTTAGTTATTATTACTTTGTTCCTTAAATGCAATATGAATTCATGCGATGGCTTAGGTATTTCCTTAGGAAACATACTATGAGAAAATATGGATCTTCCCCTGGTGCCTCATGCTTCTCTTGCTGAGAAGCTCACTGTAATCCAGCTCTAGAGGACACGCCTTGGTGTCTGCCTGATGCACATTGTAAGACTGCAGAGTAATTAGAGTTTATTTATTAGACCAAAAATGTTTTGATTCTAAGGCTGTTGATCTTTCACCTGTTCTAAATTTGCACCCTTTATGACAAACCTGCACCAAAAGGAATAAAATATTTCCTTTATGTACTGCAGGCTAATGAGAAACTATTGAGCCTATTTATCAATATCATTCTTAAAACCTTTTCTCTGCCCTACTTTCCTTCCCCTTGAATACAAATAGTGCATTGCATATACTATGTCTTTGTAATGCTTATTTTACTACCTGGTGCTTACATGGGGGGTTTGGTTTATTTTTTTGTGTGTGTGTTTGTGTGTGTGTCTATTTCCAGAAATGTTGATATAGATTTTTTGGGCATAGAAAGATAGTAATATGTGATTTTAAAAACATGTATCATGATATCATAATTATAAACTACTGAATCAATCTCTTTATTTGGAAATGTAGAAGTTTCAGCATTGAATAATAGATGTAAACCTAAAAGCAAGGCATTGGCCTACTGATCATTATCTTTTAACTTCCAAAAATATAAGCTATTACAAACTGCTTAAATATTTATTTAACATTATTTTCATGTATATGAAATAGATAGCTACATAATGCTAAGAATATGTTTGCAAAGTCTGACAGAAAACTATATCGCAATAATAAAATAGCAATTTCAACAGATTTATAAATTCAAACCAAAGCAATGTTTTTAAAATTTGAAGGTACATTTGCTTGCTTTTCAGAGATGTCACTAAGCTTTAAGAAGTCCTATAAAATCTGATTAAAATGCAAGAAATAGCATTTAATACTATGAGTACATAATTTTATATATTGTTACAAATTTTTATGAAGTAATCTATAGTAGATGTTAACTAATTCTATTAGATATGAATATTTCTATGAGTAACTATTTTTAATTCAACACGAATTTATTGTTATTTTTAAGAAAATTGGAAAATATATCTCATTTATATTTTAGCTAGCTTGATGTGGTTTAATATGCAACTGAAATCAAACTTGAGAAAATGACAATCTGTTGCAAAATAGAGTTGTTTTGTTTTATTAGTTATATGCTGCTAACACATTACTCTGAACTCAGGGGGCATATTTATTACTCTCTTTGCATTAGAAATCTGGGTACAGCTTAGCTTGATGCTTCTGGCTCAACATCTTTCAGAAGGCTGCAATACAGATGTTGGCCATGTTTGAAGTCTCCTCTGAAAGCTTGGCTGAAGGAGGACCTATTTTTAAGCTTATTTATGTAGCTATTGTCAGGATTCAGTTCTTCATGGGAATGTTGGACTGAGGCCTCAGTTCCTTGCTGAGAGCTTATAACATGGCAACTGGCTTCCATTGGAGCAAACAAGCATAAAAACAAGAGAGGGCATGCACAATGGAAGCCACCATCATTTTGTAATTCTTTCTTGGAAGTAGCATCTGATCACACTTGCCGTATTCTATTTATTAGAAGAGGGTCACTAAATCTAACCTGCATTTAACGGGAGGCGGTTATAAAGTACATGAATAGCAGGAGGTGAGACTCATTTGAAACCATATTGAAAGCTTTCTATTACACTTATTTCAGATTTTTCTTGGGATGTCCATGACACATGGGAAAAATCAATTAAAATGAACCTGCATTTCATGAAATCAGTAAATGATGTTTAAGTATATGCACTAAAGGAACAATATTTTCCTTCAGAAAGTATATTGTTTCATTCATTCAAAACAGATGCTCAGATTTTCTTTGTCTAAATATCTTATCTATATTTACTTACTTTTTTTTTTTTTCGTTAGGGAGTATGGATTTGTGGAGGGCAAAATTTGTGTTTCTGATGTTCTTGCCATTTCCTACAAATGTAGTTCTTGATCTGCTTAAATTCAACCGAAAAGCATTTATGTATAGGTCAGACAGTCCTAGGGAAGTTTTCTACTTCTACGTGCATATACCTTCAAGATCATAACGACCCGCCTTGGAGCTTCTCAATGAACTATTGACTATCTTTTAGCTTTCTAAGATGCAGAAGGTTGTAAGGTTGTATTAAGTAGACTATGCCCCAGAGTCAAGAAAGAAATGTCTTTGGGTATGCTTAGTATAAATTCTCTTTGATAGAGAATAGAAACATCATTAGCTTTGCATATTTGCTCACTTAATAACTCTCAATACTCCAGATGAACATCTATAATTTGCACAAAAGGCAAGACTACAAAGCTATTGACTGATTATATTTAAAAAAGTGATATATAAATTCCCTTTTTGTTTGATATCAGTTCTCCCATACTCCAGTTTCTCTTTAGCCATCAATTAACATTTTCTTTTGCAAAATGATAATTTCCTTTGTCCTGTCATTAATGTTAGCTGTGGTTCCATCACTGTGGCAAGGAATCCTACAGCTAAGGCAGTCAACTATAAAATATAGCACTATCTAAAGAGGAGCTTCATTAGATTTAGTGTCTGTCTCATGCTGCTGCTTCATAATTTGAATACAGAGGTTCCCAGACTTTACATTCTGTGACTTGATACCAGTAAATGCTCCTAAATGTGCCTTAATCTGTCTGAAATATTTGTAATGAGCCAAGATTTACATCCCTAGGAATTAACACTTAGGAAGGCCAATGACTTCTTTCATTATTCATCACTTCTTGCCTCCCATTAGCACAATTAACGGCTGTTCCACCTCAAATGATGAAGATAGTTTCAAACTATTCAACAGATTGAATGAAAAAGATGTTATATTGTGTTTGACATAGAATCAAAGGATTGAAATTCTTATATGTCTATTGCATATTGAGTGATAATTTAAAAGGTAGATCTAAGTGTCCATAATTGCAAAAATTGTGATTTCTTGCCAATGAGAATAGATCATAAGTAGAATTATGTTGATAACTAAACTGTTTCCAAATGTTAGTGTAAAACTGAAATTGAGGTAAATTTCACACATTTTATTATTCTGTTCATTTTATTTTTTACTCATATACTCATATCTGCCTTGTATTTTTCATTCACATACTCCAAAATTGTTTTTGTATTTTTATTTTTTTTTAAGTGAGAGGCGTCTTTTTTAAGTGAGTGGCATCTTATCAGTCCTTCTTTAATGTCGTTCAAATGCTTTCAGAAGTACCAGTTAGGAACTGCTATTCTTCAGAATGCAATTAAAAAGCATGAATTTGTGATGTTCTTCCCCATTCTCTCCTCTTTTGTTATTTCTTATAATTATGATTTACATTGCATCTGAACTTCGTTATTCTTTTAACTGTTGACATTTAAAATCCTTCTTGCTTGGTGAACAAATTGGTAGATCCAATGGATCCAAGGGTCTGATAAAAGCTTTGTGTTTTTTGTTTGTTTGTTTGTTTTTTGTTGTTGTTGTTTTAGTCAGCTAAATACAGTGAATAAGCAGGATTAGAGAAGGAGATGTTGAGTGCTTGGAACTGATATTTCAGAAACTGGTGATGACAAGGGCCTTTGCCAAAGGAGGAGAGTACCTAAGATGGAAGCAAGGATATCCATAAATTGAGAAGCCAGGGATATACTTACATTGACATTGACATCAATGAGAATGCTAATATGAGTTTTTTAAAAAGGGAGAAAATAGTAAAGCAGTTGTTGAAGACTTCAACAAATAAGAAATTACTAGGTAATTAGGAGTTGCAAACAATGAGAAGAGGGTGAAATTGGTATAATCTTGGGGCATATGATGACTATACATAGTAAAGACATTTTTTTTTCAATCTCTTCTATCAGAGGATAAATTATTGACCTGTTTACTCCCTGTGCTGTTCTAACAGGTATTTCTCATTGTATTTCAGCCCCAGATTTCTCTTAATGACTATTTCAAGAATAATTAAGTATGGGGCAACATCAGAAATTCACAGAATGAAAAGAGAAGAAAAAGAAACCATTCATAACACAGACTTCCACTAAACTTTCTTACTTTAGTAACAAATCTGTTTTTATAATTGTGATTTTGATTACTAATTCACCTTTGGATCTTCAAATCATTGTGTTTTTCATTATCTACATACTAAAATGCCCCAAACTGACCAATCCAACTCAGGTCCTCTGTGGATTTTAACCATGTAAGATTAAATACCTCAAATATACCAAGTGAAACAAACCCGATGACAATTACTGTACCATTCAGCCATTTACCCCTTTCCAGCAATCACATAATGCTTCTTGAATCACAATTAAAGCCTGTAATAAGTAAGATGCTGAAAGTTTCAAGTAGCATTTCTTAATGATTTAAAATTTAGTTTTTTGCCAGTGTCCATAAAACAAGTTGTAAAATAAATGCTTTTGCAGAATAAATGAAGGCAAGAGACTTTGTGTTTCTGTAGCCTATAATTCACTGATAGTGGATATAAACTATAGAGACATTCACAAGGATCAGAAATCTGTATAAACAAAGTTGGTCTTAATTTCAACTAGGATAATATCAATAGGAGGGTTTAGTAATAAAGAAAAAAAAGGAATGATCTCTGATGTTGTTTCTGTATTTATAGTTAGTGATCTGTTGCTGATGATATTTAGCACCTTATTATTATCATAAAAGAGTTTAACATCTGTAAAAAACTTGGAGAAAGAAAATCCAAATAGACTAACTTAATACAATGTTGTGTAAACAGAGACCCTAGAAATACAAAAGATTATCAGAGACTATTATGAAAAACTATACTCTCAGAAACTAAAAAAACCTAGAGGAAATGGATAAATTTTTAGAAACATAACAACCTCCTGAGATTGAACCAGGAAGAAACAGAACTCCACAACAGACCAATAGAATTGGTCAGACCAATACACATTGAATCAGTAATAAAATATCTTCCACCTCCAAAAAAATCCAAGACCAGATGGATTCTCAGCTGAATTCTGTTAATACTAAACATGCTAAAAAGAGCTAGTACCAAGATTCTTGCTTTTTGAAACTGTTCCAAAAATTAGACAAGGAGGGAATTCTCCCCAACTCATTCTATCAGACCAGTATAATCTTGATACCAAAACCAGATAAAGACACAACAACAACAAAATAAAACTACAGACCAATATCTCTGAAGTACACAGGTGAAAAAATCCTCAAGAAAAGACTAGCAAACCAAATCCAACAATTATCAAGAGGATAATTCATCATAATCAAGTGAATTTCATCCCAGGGATGCAAGGACATTTCAACATACACAAGTCAGTGAATGTGACTCAAGGAAATGAAAAAGGAAAAGCAAACCAATCCCAAACCCAGCAAAGGAAAATAAATAAGCCAAGATCAGAGCAGAACTAAATAAAATAAAAAGAAAAGAATTATATAGAAGATTAATTATATAGAAGATTAATGAAACAAAAAATTGGTTATATAGAAGATTAATGAAACAAAAAATTGGTTCTTTGAAAAGATAAACAAAATTAACAGGCCTTTCACTAAATTGACCAGAAGCAGAAAAGAAAGGACTCTACTAAGTTCAATCAGAAATGAAAAAGGAGAAACCACAAATGATACCATGGAATACAAAATATCATCTCAGAATACTATAAAAGTCTCTGTGCACATAAACTTGAAAACATGGAGGAAATGCACAAATTCTTGGAAGCACCCAGCCTCCCTAGGCTCAATCAGGAAAAAATAGAATTTCTAAACAGATTAATATCAAATATCAAACTTGAAGCAGCAATAAAAAAAAATCTTCCAACAAAACAATGTCTCAGGCTGGATGGTTTCACACCCAATTTTTATCAGATCTTGAAAGAAGAACTGGTACCTCTATTGCAGAAATTATTCCATAACCTTGAGTAGGAAGGAATCCTCCCCAACTTGTTTAAGAAGCCAATATTACCTTGATATCAAAGCCAGGATAGGACACAAGAACAACAACAACAAAAACCATAGACCAATATCCCTTATAAATATAGATGCAAAAATTCTCAATAAATTCTTAGAAAACTGAATTCAGCTATACATCAAAAAAAAAAAAAAAACAACAACCAAACAACAAAACAAACAAACAAACAAAACAAACAAACAAAAAACCCCACTATGACCAAGTGGGCTTCATATCAGAGAAACAAGGATGGTTCGACATATGCAAATCTATAAATGTAATTCACCACATAAATAGAAGCAAAACACACACACACACACACACACACACACACGATCTTCTCAATACATACAGAAAAAGCATCTGACAAAATCCAGCCCATTTTATGATAAGAGCACTTAACAACTTAACAAAATAGGCATAGATGGGACTTACCTCAAAATCATAAAGGCCATATACAACAAACCCATAGCCAACATCATATTAAACAGAAAAATTGAAAGAATTCCCATTTAAAACAAGAAAAAGACAAGGTTGATCACTATTGCCACTTTTATTCAACATAATGCTTGAAGTCCTGGCCAGAGCAATCAGGTGAGAGAAGGAAATCAAGGGTTTCCAAACTGGGAAAGAAGAGGTCAAACTACCACGCTTTTCTGATCATATGATTTTATATCTAGAAAACCCCATAGATTCTTCCAAGAGACTCCTGGAATTGATAAACAAATTTAACAAAGTCTCAGGCTACAAAATCAATGCACACAAAATGGTAGCATTCATATACATCACCAAAATCAGGTTGAGAATCAAATCTAAAGCTCAGTAACTTCCATGACAGCAACAAAGAAAATAAAATACCTAGGAATATATTTAAGTAAGGAAGTGAGAGACCTCTACAGGGAGAACTATGAAACACTGAGGGAGGAAATTGGAGAGGATGTAAACTGATGCAAAAACATAACATGCTCATGGATTGATAGCAGCAACATTGTTAAAATGTCTATATTACCAAAAGTGATCTACAGATTCAATGCAATCCCCATTAATATACCAACATGAATTTTTTTACAGATATAGGAAAAATAGTTCTTTGCTTTGTATGAAACCTGAAAAGACCCTGAATAGCCAAAGCAACCTTAAGAAATAAGAACAAATTGGGAGGCATCACTTTACCAGATTTCAAGATATACTACAGGGATAGTAACCCAAATAGCATGGTATTGTCACAAAAAGGAGACATAACTCTACGAATTAGAACAGAGAACCCAGATATAAAACTAGCCTAATATTCCCATCTGATATTTGACAAAATAGACAAAAACATACACCAGGGGAAACAATCTTTATTCAATAAATGGTGCTGGGAAAATTGGATAGCCACATGCAGAAAAATGAAACAGGATCTGCACTTCTCAACACTCACAAAAATTAATTCATGATGCACGATAGACTTAAACCTAAGACATGAAACTCTTAAGAATTCTAGAAGAAAACGTTGGAAAAACACTTACAGATATTGGCCTAGGCAAATGAATTTATTAAGAAGACCCCAAAGGAAATCACTACAATAGCAAAAATTAACAAATGAGACTTGATTAAATTAAAAAGCTTTTGTACAGGCAAGGAAACAATCATTAGAGCAAATGGAAAACCTACAGACTGGGAGACATGCTATACCTTCAATAAAGGGCTGGCTGATAACTGAATTCTACAATGAACTCAAGCAAAACATCAAGGAAAAATCAAACAATCCCATAAAAAAGTGGGCAAAAAAACATGAACAGGAGCTTTTCAAAAGAAGATAGACTAATGGCCAATAAACGTATGAAAAAATGCTCAAAGTCTTTAATCATCAGGGAAATGCAAATTAAAACCACAATGAAATATCACCTAACTTCAGTGAGAATGGCTTTTATCAAAAATCCCAAAACAACACATGCTGGCGTGCATGTAGACAAAAGGAAACACTTATACACTATTGGTGGGACTGCAAATTAGTACAACCTCTCTGGAAAATTGTATAGAGATAGCTAAAAGAACTAAAAGCAGAGCTAGCATTTCATCCAGCAATCACACTACTGGGTATTTACCCAAAAAAAAAATCATTTTATCAAAAACACGTGTGCACCAAATGTTTATTGCAGCACAATTCACAAAATGTGGAAATGACTCAATAGTATCTTATAGTTATTGTGGGGAAATAAAGTAAAAAGAACTTACTAATGCCAGTTACAGAGGCCCGCTGATAACTTCGATACTTCAGTATGTGAAAGTCATCAGACCCTGTCCTTGTGACTTCAGTGATGATTGCTTTTGTTTAGACATGAAGATAAGTTCAACTTGAGTCCTCTAGGGTAAAGGAGAGCTTAGAAAAAAAGACTCCATAGAACCACTTCCATTCATTTGATAGCACATTTTTGTCCAATGCTCACAATGTCCCAAACATTGTCCTGGGCACTGAAGATCCAGCAGTGAGCACACAAAACCCAAATCCCTGCCCTCGTAGAGTTTGCGTTATACAGGGGGGATGTGAACAATAAACTCAGCAAACAGGATGACCTTCATTTCTTCCTCTTTTGGTCATATTCTGTCACAGTTTACCATAGATATCCTATATATTAGTGGATAACAGATCTACATAGAATATGCTTAAGATGTTAACAAGCGCCACAGAGAAAGGTAAAACAAAAATTGGGACAGCTGAGGATGGGATTCAATTGTAAATAGGGTGGCCAGAGAATTTATCATTGAAAAGGAGCCATTTGAGCAGAGAGCTGAAGGATATTGGGGATAAGCCATGTGGATCCGGGAGAAGAGAATCCTAGACATAGGTAACAGCAAGGACAAAGGCTCAGTGATGGCAATATGCCAATATAATTGAAAACAGGCAACGAGCTCTCTGTAGCCGGAGCCAAATGAGGAGTAGAGAATAATAGAAAGGCTTTAGGTATGCATGTGAGGGGAGAAAGGAAGAGTTTAGAAAATGGGCTGTGTCGATGTTTTTATGTTGAATTTTCAAAGTAATGCTGATGAAGCAAACTCAAATTACAATCACATATAGTCAGGGTCACCAGAAGACTTAATTTCTAGAAAACTTTTCAAATAAAATGGGGATTTTAATATTTTCACGTTGTCAGTTTTTTTTTTTTTTTTACAGATGGTTATTTGGTAACCTGAAGCTCAGAATGCAGGTGCTGTATTTTAAATAGACAAGAAGGTGCTATTTGAGCAAAACCTTTAAGCTCCAATCTTTTTGATGAGGCAAGGTAAGTCAGAGTTTATATTGGGGGCCAAATCTATTCTCTTTGAAGCTGAGGATGACATTCTTAATCTGTGCAATTTTCTGAAGGTGGTTGATATAAAATGAAGCAAGAGCACACTTTACACAGCACAGCCAATTCTCTAAATAAAATCGATGCTTTATAGTTACTATGAGTTAAAAATGTATTTTCAGTACTGTTTCTGGACTTTGAATACATATTCAGGCATTTCATTATCAAAGTGTTATTCCTAATTAATATATCTGTCTCAAAATCAAGGTTAACACTTAAAGCAAGTATTTGAGTTATTTGTAGTTGCCGTATTTTGAGAATTGAAGGACCACTGGGGAAAGCAGAAGCTGGGAGAATATTTAGGCTGGAAAGCCTGAGAAAGATGGGCATACAGTGGAATCAATTTTGAGAAACCTCTGTATATTGTTGTTTTAACATTTTTTCCCTTAAAAAGTTTTTAAATTGTGCTATACTTCATGGAGTTTTTTTTTTAAGTATTAAGAAGGATAGCTTACTCTAAATTTCATTCTGGATGATGTTCATTTTTATGAAATATGTTCAGTATGAATTTGGAAAACAACATGAGATCATATAATAACTTTGACATAGATTGTTCCATTGATTTGGCGAAAGGCAATGGAGGTGTACAGTGCCAGCGTGGGGAAGAGCACAGCTAACCCAGTCTGTCAAATGTGCCTCAGACTCTGCCTTCAGTATTAATATTAATACATACCACTAAGCTCTGGTTATTTCTCACCAAGGCCATTTTACTAACATTCTACCTGAACACCCACCTTTCAATTTCTTCCTTCTTTCAATTTACCCTTCATATCACCATAAAATGTTAATTAAGAATTTAATTTAAAAATTCTAGAAAGACTTGTGAGTGGTTTTAGAATAAATTCTGGATGTCACGATCTGGCACAACCCTCTCTCTTTCTGAGCTATTTTCCTGCTAACGATAACACCCTATTTTGTGGTAGAACTGATTAATTTTGTTACCTGATGATTTTTCCAAATGCTCCAAGATAGGTTGCTCTTGTACACTCAAGACCAGATAAATGATTTATGAGGCCTCATGAAAAATCAAAATGCAAAGCCCATTCTTTAAAAATTAGCAAGTATTTCAAGATGGCAACAGCAGAACATTAAAGAGCCCTTCTGAAGCAGGGCCCTGTGCCCAGCTTGGAAAAGTCACATGCCTGTAAAGCTCATCCTAGTTCAGACTCCTCACCAGCCAGAATTTAATGTTTCAAGGGAGAAATCACATATCTGTTTGTATGAAAAAAATCTTCCCAAGACTTTTAAGGCAAAATGAACTATGCCTCCCAGTACTACCCTACCACACACATAACCTACGTACTTATTTTAGTCCACTTAGTCTTTATGCAAATTTAAAGAAAGGGATTGAATCTTATTTATTCTTAATCTCTCCTCCTTCCTTCCTAACCTAATGCTTTGTACACAATTGATGAAAGAGTAATGATAACCTTTTATATTATGTGAGATAGAAAAGAAAGTTTATGCATCTACATCAGAGGCCCCTAGAAAACCATGGAAGTGGTTGCACCAAAGCTTATTTATTTGCCATGGTTTTCTGTAGCTTAGGGATTCTGCCTTGACAACAAATGTAATGCTCCTGAATCAGTTGATTGGAACCTGATCATTTTATGTCTTCCTCTTTCACAGTACCATGGGCCTGTTTGGTAGCAGCTTTTATCTGCTGAAAATGTTGGTGTTGTTAGAATGGTAGAAAGAAGATATAAACTTTTAACTCCATGGTTAAATAAAATAAATAAAACAATGAATATAGAAAATAAATATAAAATAGGTCTCAAGGAATGGAAATTCCTTAAATAAATCTGAAAATTTTCTGAAAGACTATTACTATATTGATAATGCTTGCTATGTAATGCATTGAAAAACAATATGCACTGCAAAGAACAAATTTACAAAATCTCAGATTTTGTGTCTCCATTATGGGAATACTTATCAGTAATTCAAATGCCTCTGGGGATTTTTGCTAAAAAATAAAAAAGTGAAAAGAACTTCATTTTTTTTGTGGGGAAAAGGAAATGATAATAACAACAAATATGAATGTGGCCAAAATATTGAGGGAGTATTGATTAGGAACATGGATTCTTGTAAATTTGGTTTCAACAGATAATGGGGTTCTTTGACTTCAGCATCTAAAATTCAAATTCAATTGAAATTTATTAGAAACATCATACTTAATAATTCCAGTTACTAGACTACCATTTAGCCAGAGAATCAAAATTGTGGACAAAATTTTGAAGTTTGTAATATTTGCTTTATGCAACCCAGATCAGTTATTCTTTATCCCTTTTACATAGGCCTACGTGGAGAGCTTGTTTACCTCTGTTCACTATTACTTTCCATTTGATCATTTCTCTTACACCGAGTATGAGATACTGAGAAAATGTTAAGGTGTTAACAAGGGTGACTGCACATCCTGGGTTCCTGGAGATCCTGGACTCATGCCATTTTCCCTATTGCCCTGACGTATTAATAGTGTCCTCTTTCACACTCAGAATTGCCCCAGCTTAGATGATAAACCATTTGGTCACCCTAGTATAGATGAATCCAAAGGCCAATTACATTTTAATTTTAATAGAAACCAGATTCCTAGAGGAATGAACATATAATTATAAAATTTTAGAGACTAAGCAACTGGTTGGAGAGATTAATTATGGAGCAGTGAGAACATTGAGAGGGTCTCTTTACAGTCTTGTAGCCCTAAAATCATATTACTTAATTTTATTTACTTTATATAAATAATGAGTCCTCTAGGAAAATCTCTAAGATGTTATATTGCCACAGTACACTCAAATTGTCCATCCCTTGATATTTCATTAAAAGCACAGATATAATAATGATTGCAACATGAGTGTTACATGAATCTAGAAGCTCATGGTCCAACAATAGAGTTTCTTAAGTAAAATAAGTATTATACAAACATCCTTAAAAAGATGGACACACTAAGAATCAAGTTCTTACCACTTTGAACAGCACCAACTTAAATTTTCTAATGTTTTTTCTTATAAGGGTCCATCTTGTTATATAATGCAGAATGTCTGGTTATTTAGCTTCTTACAGAAATGTTCCCAAATCTATCTTATGTTATGGTTTTACATTTTTCATCGAAATCTGGTTTATGTATTTCTAGCCAGCAAGAAAAAGAAAAAACAATAAGGAAGGAATAATTAAATATGTTTAGTGAGAGACAAAGAGTGTCTACTAAAAAAATGTCTGGGAATAATTGGAAAGATTGGAAATCAAAAAGAAACTCTTTCCTTCCCAATGCCATTTTTCTAAATAATGAGCTTTCTTTACACATTGTATACACAATGTGATCATACTTAATTTTTTTTCTTCTAGTTCTCATAAGAACAGCCCAAAGAAAAACATTTCATTAATATCTATGTAAAATTTTATTTTTTTTCTAGTCTCTCTTTTTTTTTAATTTCAGCATATTATGGGGATACAAATGTTAAAGTTACTAAAGGAGTAGCAAACTTTTTGTCAGGAACTTGGGTCCTAGATTTACTTTGCATACCTGAATTAAATTTGTCCACAAATCTGAATCTTTGAGAATAATATGGGGATTGAAAAATATTTCTCTATTTTTTCAGAAAGTTATTTTGTGGATTAATTAGCAAAAGTTATTGGAGTGGTTTGAGCATACAATATAAATTTTATACATGTAGATTATTATAATAAGAGTAGACAGAAGACTTAGTTGGTTTACAGCATGGTGAGAAAGTTAATGAATTCAGCAGAAGCAACCCGTTATGCAGAGACATCTAGAAGTAGTCAAAAGAAACTATTTTCTCCTATTTACAAAATGACCTTGAAAATTCATTACTTGACCTCACCGTATGCATCAATAAATTCCGCTGTATTTGAAAGAACCTAAGGGAAATGAGGCATTGCCAGAGTACCAGCAGTGTTTACAAAGTCTGCAACACTAGGATGAATGTTTGCATTGTGTAGAAGGTCTGTGTTGTGCTATGATATAATTAGGTTTGGTGTGATTTCATTTTCAATTAAAGTGATCAGCTTAATTGGCTTTTCTTCCAGTTACTAACAAGGTAAATTTGATAATATTTCAGGCTTATTATGAGTGCATGCTTGTGACTCTTTAAAATGTAGTTTTACTTCTCCTAGTTATTAAGTGTGAATATAGTTCCCACCTTACTGTAGAAAAGCAACAGCACTCAAGTCAGCCAACCTTTACTAAGTGCCTACTGTGTGTCAGGAAAAGAAAGATAAAGCAAGTGCAAATACATGAAAGAACATGTTGGACTTGGAACAGGAATTTCATAGTGGCAAAATCATAATGTGCTTGAGAGCTGCAAAAGTTGAGGCTATTTAGGGTGGTTGTAGACTGCTGTGAACGTTACATGCTGGAGTTTTGATTTTACCATTAGATGATGGCTGAACAAGCAAGTATATAACATAATCAGTAACATGATTTTAAAAAGTCATTCTATTGGTAATGTATGAGAAATGTTTCCTATCCTCAAGTGTCCCTTATAATTTGGGAGTGAATGGTGAAATGACAGGTCTGTAATCCATCCACTCACTTTGGGAGGTAGGGATGGAGGGATAGAGGACACTTTCAGGGTGAGAGGCAAGTGACTGGGTCTGATCTTCATACTAACAGCTAATAATTGACTTGGCAAACAAACCAAATAGATTTTGCTAGAAGAAGCGTCGCTTATATGTGGAATGCTTTTAAGAGTACATACCTCGTTGTCTAGAATTGCCTAGGTTAAATATGCCTGTAAAATATTGATCAATGCAGCATGGCTCTCTGGAAATGCCACCTAAGGGATGTCATGATTTGTTTATAAATTGGAGATGCTTCATGACACAGATGTTTCCTTCTATGTAAGTGGGGTGACTACATGTTTTATTTAGAAATCTCTGTTGAGCTGGCCACAACCTGCTTGGTGCTGGAGCTAAGGACCTGAGTAGCTGTGATGGAGATTCCAGAACTCTTGCTGCTTTACCTCTGCCTATGAGTACTTGTATTCTTGAAACTATGAGTAAAAGTTAATACTGGAAAAGACCTATAACTCCTATGAGTCTGATTTTATAATATGATCCTTTGTATTATTTCAGGTAATATAAAATATCCACGAATACTCAAAAGAGATAAAAACTTTCAATAGTATCGGAATCTGAGAAATAGAGAAAGACTTTAACTGACTAAACCCATCTGTTCTTAGTACTCTCCAACCTAATCCCTTCATTCCTTCCTTTTCATATCTACTTGAGGATGGCAGCATATACAGGTGTGGTGAAGATAACAATAATTGCATTCTGAGATGTACAATCATCTTAGGAAATTTACTATCCTTGACAGTGGGAGGGGTGAGACAGGGATGGGGACATCTCTATCAGCATTTTACAGGTGTCGTACGTGGCCAAAGAAAAGCCACATCTGATTCTCTGCTGTATTTAGAGAATTTGATTGCTGAGGCTGGAAGTATCTTGTGTCAGACCAGCAGAGCTATATTATATGAATACCTGTAAGAAACAAATTAAGCTCCTCCAGCTGAAGCTGAGAAGTAGAATCTGCTGCCCTACAAAGTCAATTTACCAGGCCATACTACATCCTGTATGTACTATCAGACAGGAAAGACCAAGTCTGGATAGGTTTCTCCCTGCTCAAGGATTAGGAAAAGAAAACTTAAAAAGGAAAAAGAAGTCTAGGGACAATAGAGAAGATAATTTTATAATATAAAGAAATCAAGCATTTTCAAGAACAAAAGTTAAAATTTTAGCTCTAAAAATTGTTTACCAGGAGGAATAGTTTTACCAGGAGGAATATTTACTTATTTGTTCTAAGTAAAAGTCTATAAGTAATGGTCTACGCAAAACTAGAAAAGGAAGTGATAAGCACACAATAGATAGGGGTGATATCTATATACGAAATATGTACAAATGGAATTTATCATGTGGATATGATGGAATCTTGTAGAAAAGACGTTTCAAGAAAAATCAAAGTTCACTAACTAAATTGATATATTAAAGGCATTAAAATAGCATGATTGGTAATGCAAGGAATCAAATTACTGCTCTAGAAGACATAGATAAAAAAGTCTCTTAGATGTGTAAGAATAAAAGACGATAAAAAACAGTGATGAGAAAGACTAAGACATATGATAGCATATGGAATTAATGATGTTTCCTAGCAAGAAACCAAAGCAAATTATATAATCACCAAATCAGAATCAAGAGAAATAAAATCACACTAACTATATATATCCTTCTATAATATTTAATATAGGTAAGGATAATATAGACTGTATAAGAAAGCAGATTTCATCTCAGACAAACTGGGAATCATTTCTGAAAGTATTAGAAAGATACTTTTATATATACTTTTCATGAAAAATATTAATCACAAATCTTTTGTAGTTGATTAAGAGTAATAAAAATTAATGACTTAATTAAAATCATTTTCATGTAATGAGGGAATCAGCAGTAATTTTTTTCTGTTAACTTAGATAATTTAAAAATATCTAGATTTCCTATGTATTTAATAAGGTCAAATAGTTTCACACCAATGGAATCTAATATTAAAAAACTAAATATGATTCATATGATAAATGAGGGAAAAATTTAAAAAAACGTGAAGCACAAAACAACAAAGATATATATATAATAACAAAATATATAATAAGCAAAGTAATACCAAAAATATGTTGGCCAACAAAACTGTTTAATGCTGAATTAAAAAGAAGATATTATCAGATTGGGTTAAAAACAAGATTCAAATGTATTCTACTTGTGTAGGAGATACCTTTAAAGTAAGGCTATAAAAAGATAATAAAATAGTCATGAATCTGTATGAGACAGAAGTCAGTATAAGTCCATAAGAAGCAAAAATACAACAAAAATAAGATAAGCACAAATATATATAAATAATAAGGTTGCATAAAGATATATAACTTTAGTAGGAGGTTACCATGTGTTTCTGATAAAGTATATCTGACTACCATATTTATAAATGTTATATACATATATATTACCATAAATAACAATTGCAAAGTTGTGGAACAACCCAAGTGCCCATCAATACATGAGTGGATTAATAAAATGTGGTATATGTATACCATGGAGTACTATTTAGCTCTAAGAAACAATGGTGATATAGCAATTCTTGTATTTTCCTGGATAGAGCTGGAACCCATTCTACTAAGTGAAGTATCCCAAGAATGGAAAAACAAGCACCACATGTACTCACCAGCAAATTGGTATTAACGGATCAACACCTAAGTGGACACATAGGAATTACATTTATCGGGTGTTGAGCAGGTGGGAGGAGGGAGGAGGGGACGGGTATATACAAACATAATGAGTGTGATGTGCACCGTCTGGGGGATGGTCATGCTTGAAGCTCTGACTCCATGGGGGACGGGGGAAGGGCAATATACATAACCTTAACATTTGTACTCCCATAATTTGCTGAAATAAAAAAGAAAAAAAATAATTATTATTTTAAGCTTCCTTAGAATATTTGCAGAGGCTACAGATACATTTGAAAAAAAGCCGACATCACTTGGGGAACTTCTTAGATAATGATGAAATAAAAAATAAAAATAAAAGTCTTCAAATCCTATGGAGATGAAAGAAAACCTCCTCTGAACTATTATTAATACTTTTGCATAAAGAAACCAAATTATATATACAGACAATATTTTTAAAGAGAAATTATATCTTATATCAGAATAAATTTGCTATAACAAAAGCTATATCTGGAGATAAACACACAGATTTAAACGTTTTAGATATTAAAAGATAAAGAAAGGAAATAAATGGAATAAACATTTAATCTTAGAAATTAGGAAAGGACTCCGTGTGTGTGTATGTGTGCACACAAGTTTCTATAAAAGAAGGAAACAGTATAAAAGCAGAATTTAATGTTACCTAGCCAATCGAAACAACCAATCAACAAAATAAAAAAAAACATAAAATTGATTATGAAATCAGAGAACCTCAATAGTTATTGAGGAAAACTATTTAAAAAAAATGAATCAATGTCTGCATAATCTTTGTTAAAATGGGGGTTGGTGGCTTTTTGGTAAAATAATTTGAATTCAGCTATTCATAACATTGTTTCAGAGAGAGTTCAATCTGAGACCCCTTTACAAACCAGCTTCATCTTTTAAACAAGCAAATATATTAAAATCTGATTGTTACATGTTTGGGGCTTTGCCAAGTTCAAAATAATAATTTATTCTAATGTCATTAATTTAAGCAACAATTCTACTGTGGTAAACATTTGCCTAATGTTATTTATTAATATTCATGTCATATTACTAGAGCTATAACAAAAAAATCTAGCCTTTTTGATGTCTTTCCCCTTGTTGCATAATATGAAACATTTTTCTTTCTAAAATGAATCCTCAATTCCCCTCTGCCCTTACTAGTAGCTTTTCATCTCTCATGTCTTTATTCTATCAACAATAAACTTATTTTTCTTGCATCTTCAATCTTTCCCTTTCCCTTGCCTTTTTCTCTACAATACATCAAATTTTTCATTCTTTTAATTTTTTTAAACTCTATCACCCAGTTTCTTTCCTTTCAAGAGAAGTACAACATAGTCACTGCCTCGTATTTCTTTTTTTTTTTTAATTTTTATTTTATTTTAGCATATTATGGGGGTACAAGTGTTAAAGTTACATATATTGCCCATGATCACCCCTCCTTCCTGAGTAAGAGCTTCAGGCGTGTCCATCCTCCAAATGTTGCACCTCTTACTCGTTGTGTTTGTATATACCCATCCCTTCCTCCCCCCTCCCACCTGCCCGACACCTGATAAATGTTATTCCTGTATGTCCACTTAGGTGTTGATCTGTTAATACCAATTTGCTGGTGAATACATGTGGTGCTTGTTTTTTCAGTCTTGAGATACTTCACTTAGTCCACCGGTCTCTCTACCCGCTGAGGAGCCCACCAGCAGTCTGAGATGCAAGGGAGGGGAAAGTTGACTGCTCCACCTACTCTTGCCGATGGTCTCCAGGCTACTCTGGAGGTCTCTGCTTCCAGTTCTCCTCTGCAACCTCCTCCCGTGGAGTTTCCCGTAGTCTCCAGTACCCCTCCTTCCGACCCTCGGCCGATGTATGCTCGTCTGCTTGTTTCTTTCTTCTAATTTCTTCTAGAAACTGTCTTTTTTGCAGAGACACTCTGTCTGGTGGTGTTTCTTGTCCACCATCTTGCTCCCTCCTATTTCTTATACTCTCCCCTAACCCCGACCTTGGAATCCTTTGTGATTTGGAACTATAGATAGATAGATTAGAAAGATAGATAATTAGATAGATACCTATCTATATGTGTGTGTGTGTGTGTGTGTGTATCTCAGAGACTGTGTAGCTCAAACACATTGGTATTTTAGTTCTATGCATTGTTAATAAATTCTCTTTTTTGTAGCAGATTTTAAATATTTTTGTCAATCAACCTATGTATCTACCTACCTACCTACTTACCTATTATCATCATCATCTATTTAAGGAGGGAGCCAGAGATGTAGGAAAATATGATGTAATGATAGTCAAGAGATAATGTGTTCCCTCTCTGACTAAATGAGTTCCTAGTAACTTTTATAGAAGTAATATTAGTTGAAATTTTACATTTATTTGCATGATTCTTTGATGACTGTATCAACTGCTATACGCGTGACTTTTTTGTATACCTAGTAAAACATACAGTGGATGCCACACAGTAGAGATTCAATATATATTTGTTGAAATGAAAAATGAATGAAAAATGCATTGAATGAAAAATGCATTTGTTGAATGAAAAGTGCATTTGTTAAATGAATCATTGGTCAGCTTAGTCAAATACAGTTTAGATGTAAAATAATACAATAGAAAAATAATTTGATGGATTTTGAAGTATGGAGGTTATCTGGTGACTCTAACCAGATCTGTTTCAGTGGTGAATTTGAAATCCTGCATTTTCCATATGTAGTAGGAAGTGAGGATGTAGATACTATTTATATAATTAATTCATTGAGAAGTTTGGCTATGAATAGACAGCAAATAGAGGCAGTACGTGTGATCAAATTAGAACAGTTTATATACACTGAAATTGATAAGATAAAAGAAACAAATTCTTAATCTTTCCCCCAAACTTGGTTCAAACGATAACAATCTCTTGTCTGGAATACCGTGTAAGCTATTTTTGAGCATTTTACCCAAGTTTACTTCTCTTTCTGTTCTCTTGGAATATGGTCTCACATTGCTGATGGAGTCATTCTGCTATTTCCCTGTATATAATCTTAGGATAAAAACAAATTTCCTAAACATGTCCTATAAAGTTCTGCAACTTCTGGCCTTTGTCCACTTGTTAGCCTAATTTCTTCTACTTTCTTACTTATTTTCTTCGTTCTGGTAACATTGAACATTTTTAGGACCTTAGAATAATTTTTACATTTTATTTTCCTTTCTGGAACTTTCTTTCCTTTTCTCTTGGTCCAATTAATATATACAGATTTTCCGTATCTCAGCTCAAATGCTACTTCCTCAAGGACTTCTTCCCTGATTTCTTGGTAGAGCTCTCTTTGCTATTTCATAGCCCTTAACTCACAAGTTTATGCGTATTTGTGTGATTGCTTGATTAATGTCTCAGTCTCCCAACATACTGGAAGCTCAATGAGGAGAGGGATTATGTCTCTCTGTAGTCACTGTTGGATTTCCAATAGCTAGCATGGTGTATCACACAGAATAAGTGTTCAGTACATTTATTTTGACTGAATAAATGAACAATGTTCCCTTAAAAGATTGCAACGGGAACATTCCAAAACACTTGTACAAGAATTTCACTTTTACAAGAAAACAATTCAGTTTGTCAGTTGTAACAGAAGGAAGGAAAAATGTGAAAGTAGATGCAAATGATTATGTAGATTTGTGGTGGGAAGACAACAGCATTTTTGTCTAATGATTTGTATTAGTATGAGGCAATTGTGTGCATTAAATTGTTGGTATGGGGGAAGAGGTTTAAGATGTGAAATAGTCATCTTGGAAAAGAAAGAAACTTCTTTGATGTCTGAAGTAGGAATGAAGAAACAAAGCAGATTGAATGTCTTCTTTCCAAATCTTCGTGCCCTCTGACATTTTATTCACAGCATTTTAATGGAGGATTAAATCTTAACATGATTCTACCTCTGTCTTTCTGTGTTGTTGTTTATTCCCATATCCATTCTTTAGGTGTTATGCATTCACGGAACTGCCACTCTTTTTCTATACAGCTCTTATATCCCTGATCCCAAACCCAAACTATGATTTTTAACTGCTTTGTAGAAGAAGCAAGCTTTATGATTTTGTCAGAAAAAAACCTATTAGAATCACAATTTTTATAACAGTCTATAAGGAGAAAACAAAATCACAAGTTTTAAGGCTTTTTAAGTAACAAGCAGTGGAACTACAGATCAAATTTAATTTAAATAAGGAACAAATAGTAAGGTAATTGACATAATGTTGAGGTGTACATGCCAATTTAGGTAGGTAAATTTCATGTTCTATTAAGAATATTTCTAATAAATACAGTTTTCTATTAAAATGTAGTAACTAAATATAATGTCCATTAAAATTTGTAAAAAAAAATGCAAAAACCCAACTATGTAGCAAAGAACCTGATAGGAAATGAAATAAAACATAGGTAAAATCGGTACAATATTACAGGGGAGCTTTTTCTTGTTTTTGTCAAACGAAATAACCACAAATTCAATTTTAATATTTCAAGACAGAGTATGTTTTAGCATAAAAGGGACCCTAACTCCACAAATGCAATGCTTTTTATTCATTGTGTTTTTATGGTAACTAAATATATGTAATATTCAAACAACTTCTTTATCTTTTCGGAAAAGGATGCTGACTAGTTCAGTACTTTATATTCTTAGCAGTGCTTATGAAAACAGTCTTCTTTGCTTAATCTTCTTGATTATGAAAAACATCAAGGTTTCTTATTAAATACTATTTTTACTTGGCTTACTCTTTTCAAAAACCACTTTGACCAAAATTGAAACAATGTATTTTAGGAGATGATAGATTCATAAATAGATAGATAGAGATGCATAGATAGACACAATACACAAACACATTTATTTTCACATTTTGGTACCATCTTGAACACCCAATGCCACTGTTTCTTGTTCTGCTCATTCTTTTCCAACTCTATTTCCAACTACATGTTGCATATTTCTTTTCTGATATCCTAAGAGATGGACCTCTTTGCATTTCTTGAAAATTGTATTTTAAAGAGCATTTCCTCAGGGTTATTGAACATATAAGCAAATTCTTATTTGTCAGCATTATTGTGAAACCTTGCATAATTTTAATTTCAAGTTTTTTGTTATATTACCATCTTCAGAAGATAGTTCCCATTTTTGCCCTGGTCTGGTCTGTTAGTCTACTTTTAAATATGGATTCTGAGTGATCAGACATGTGTTAATATTTTTTTTTTTTACCCATGGCACAT
Organism: Mirza zaza; assembly: GCA_008750895.1. NCBI lineage: Eukaryota > Metazoa > Chordata > Mammalia > Primates > Cheirogaleidae > Mirza > Mirza zaza. Next base: position 52,680 of record VSMD01014471.1, read on the forward strand.
ATCCTCATCTTTTGCTGACTTAGATAAAATTCAGAGCCACATTGATTTACATTAATTAATAATATTTATATTTAATATAATTATATTAAATCATATAAATTATATATAATTTTATATATTATATAAATTATATTAAATTATAATATAATATAAATTATATTAATATAAATTAAATTAATATAATTTATATTAATTAATTAATAATCATTGCCCTAATAGCCACAATATACTTAATGTAATTAAGTCTAGAAAAATAAGTATATTCTTACTGATTTGCTCTACTACATAAGGCACATCTTTTTTTCTACCTTTTCTGTTGGCAGAAAAGAAAGATGTAGACATGGGAACAGAAGGCAGAAGGAGAGTCAGGCCACAGTATTTCGCTAAAATTTATCATTAACTTACAATCAAATCTGTTACACAAATCCTTATTTTTGGCAATCCATTTGGTGAAGTACCTCCTACGGTGCAGCAGGAACGTCTCCAGAATTAGTCCCATTGCTGCTGTGAATCGATAAAAATAAGAGTCTCAACATAAAAATCTTCTACTTCATTGTAAAAAAGCTCAAAGTATACAGGTTTTAGCAAAGGACACAGGAATGTATCTGGCTAGGGTGGTTCAGTTAGTGTTGCTTCTGGGATTTTCTCCAGTTTGCTATGGAAAAGACACTCGAGTTGTGGCAATGAATTCCAGCCAATCCAAGGAATGATCTACCTGGGTAGGAAGTCCTGAGTGAGGGCTTTCTGAGTCTATGGTGCCCACAGCCACACCACCTAAAGCTGCAGCATGATCCTCCTGGTAAGCATGCTGCCCAGATCAGATGTTAAGGTTCCAGGGTTGAATCTCACTTTGTCACCAGCACTATGATGCTATGTTTTGCCTGGATTGTATTACATATAAGAATGACTGTGCCCCACTCTACACACTGCTGCAACATAAAATGACCAGTTATGAAAACAACTTTTTATCCCCTCTTTCCTGTAACAAAAAGTCAGTAAAGGGGATTCCAGGGAGACCAAGGACAAAAAAGTGACATTTTAGCTAATGTCACCTTTTCCATTCTTAAGCACTTGGGTTATTCACCATTTCCAGAGCCATATGGAATCTGAGAGATGGGAAGGAACACATAGAACATTAAAAGGAATTGAAAAAATCAGACAAATGTGATGACAATAATGTTTAAAGTTTAAACTTTAGTAGTTTTCAGTTATCTTAAAAGAAGTCAGAGTTGGGAAGCACATTAAGAATCAGAAACCAGATAGATTTGACGCTGTAGCTCCATTTTCTCCAGTTGGTTGCAGCACGTGTGTTGAGATTCTTAGCTTCCCTCTGGGTTCTTCTTTTCCATGTTTTGACATACTGATGCAGATTATTTTTCTACCTAAATATAAATCAGGCAAGAGTGCCATTTTTAGTATTTTATTAATATATTAAATTCTCTATTACTAATATAATAATCAGATATAAAGGATGACCTGAGGGAAAACAGAGCTATTTGTTGATTCCCTCTCACATTATTTTATTTATTATTTTATTATTTTGGGCAATTCTCTCACCCAATGTGGCTCGTTTGAGTATGATTTTCAGTTTAAGATAAGAATACAGAGGCTCTGAGAGAGCATGTTACTACACAAAGTCTCTACTTCCTAAGTAACATGGATGTAACTAGAATCAGGCACTCTCACTTTCAAGTCTGTTTTATTTTCTGCATTACTATCACACCATTTCATCCACTTTAGTAATTTGGGCGACTGGTTCTAATATATTAATTCATTGACCACAGAAATTCTTTATAAGGAAGTTATGGAAATGCTAAGGGAAGTTGACTGTAAGTTTCTATGTTTGTAGGATTCTCAGGACATATGGATTCTCTTCTTTTGCTACCAGGACAGAGCCAGACACACTGTGCGTGTGCTCAGCCGCGCTGTCACTCATGAAGAGGCCCGTTGGTAACAGGCCAGTTATGTGTCAGTGTGGCTCTTCTTTCAAATCCTGAAAACTATTATTATTTTTTTTTATTATAGCATATTACGGGGGTACAATGTTCCATTCTGAGAACAAGTGTATGTTCTATTTAAGAAAAATAGAGAGGCATCTTGCCCAGAAAACAGATCTGTGAAAACATAGCAAACATTACCAGATGAGGCTTATGAATTAGTTTTCCACAAAGACAAATGTCTTAATATTACACATGATAAAAAAAATATAGAGGAAAAAGCAATACACACTTAACAAGGAGAGTGAGGAAACACAAGGCATAAAGCATCTGTTAGTCTATCAAATTGAGTGAAGGATACAACATCCAACAAGAAACACTGCAAACTAGTTCAACCTCTTTGGAAAGCAGTATGGAGATACCTTAAAGTGATACAAGTTGATCTACTATTTGATCCAGCAATTCTACTACTGGGCATCTACCCAAAAGATCAAAAGTCACTTTATGAAAAAGACACCTGCATTCGAATGTTTATAGCAGCACAATTCACAATTGCAAAGTTGTGGAAACAACCCAAGTGCCCATCAATTCATGAGTGGATTAATAAAATGTGGTATATGTATACCATGCAGTACTACTCAGCTTTAAGAAACAATGGTGATCTAGCACATCATATATTTTCCTGGATAGAGCTGGAACCCATTCTACTAAGTGAAGTATCTCAAGAATGGAAAAACAAACATTACATGTACTCACCAGCAAATTGGTATTAACGGATCAACACCTAAGTGGACATATAGGAATAACATTTATCAGGTGTCAGGCAGGTGGGAGGGGGGAGGAGGGGATGGGTATACACAAACACAATGAGTGAAATGTGCTATATTTGGGGGATAGTCACACTTGAGGCTCTGACTCGAGCGGGGAGGAGGAGCATGGGCAATGTACATAACCTTAACACTTGTGCCCCCATAATATACTAAAAAAAAAAAATTAAAAAAAGAAAATGTTTTGTGAGATGAGTGTAAAAGCCTTGAAAATAAATAGCCTAGAAATTGAAGCAAGTTCTGTGTCTACAGGTAATAGAATACAGAAGTCTTGAGACCTCTGACCATTTCCCTACACATTTTTGTCCTACCATTATTAAGCATGCATCATAAGTTGTGTACGAGTAACTGATATTTACTCTTACTGGTTTTAAAATATCCTAAAAGTCTTATCTCTTATGCCACCATTAATTCTCAGGATAAAGCTAAGTAAAAACTTATTGAGCATAATTCATAGGCATTATCGATTTGGGTTTGTTGCTTATATAGTACGTATGTTGGGTGCTATTGTTTCAGATTAAACAGTCTGGATGGAAATTGAGTTAGAATAAATGAGGCAGTTTGATTTTGGGACTGGTGTTAAGCTTTTATTATATCTAAATAATGAAAATGTACAATTATTGATTTGTGTTTGTTCTCAGACCAGTAAAGATAATATTTTTCAAATCACTTTCTTTAGAAAAATAAACATACATGAGATAAGATAAGTCTCCATTTTAAGAAGTTTGTGTATCTAGAAATCTGGGCCTTCATAAAAGATAAACTAAGAAATCATTTACTTTGCCAAAAGAATCTGCCTGTCATTCCTCTAATGACAACATTTTTCTTATTCTCTTATAATGCTTGAATCCAGAAAATTTAAAAATAAATCCCCTCATGAAATAGAATTAGTATTTTTTAATAATATTAAAATCAATTTTAAAGATCTATATGAGAGATTGTATTGGTGTCTACACTGTATTTTCTTCTTATCTACGCTTCATCTGTCCCGACTAGCCTAGGGAGAAAATTACGGTTCCACAAAATAAATATAATAAATATTCATAATAATCCACAGTAATAAATATTTTTCTAATGAGTTTCTCTACCCACTGATGCAAATCCTCGGAAGCCTCTTCCATTGTTTTAGGTGTCTACATCTACAAGACAGAGCTCAAAAGTGCTTATTAAGAACTGTTCTCAACCTTAGCACAATCCTCAGGCACCCACTACCAGGAAGCTACCTAAAGATGACTCCTCACCAGTACTGACGTCAGTGATGGATGAAGACTCCCGCCTAGTCCGACAAGGCTATGTTATCCAATGGAGAAAGAAAAGAATCAAAAAATATTCCAGACAACATAATTAATTAATGTCTTGTGGCTTGTATTTCACATCTTGTGCCTCCTTGTATTTTAAAATATAATCATTTCTCTTAAAGCCCAAAGGGTTTGTAAGACAAATCAGATACGACACAATTAGGGATATAGATCACGTAGGAAACACAAGTTACGCTCTCTGAGAGCCAAGGTGTTTTCTGTAGACCTCTTACATCAGAGAAACCATGGGTGGTGCTTATTAAAATGCAGATTCTGTGGCCCCATCCCAGACTACTGTATCTGTAAGTCTGGGGTGGAGTCTGAAATCTGAGTTCTTAAGAATCTCACCAAGCAATTCTTCTACGTGTGTCGGTGTAGGAGTGTCTACACCATGCCACGCAGGCCACTTTTGACGATAACTGGGCAGTGACAAAGAACATGGTCATGTTTAGCAGCAGAGTTACTTTATTTTAATAGGTTTACGTTTTGTTGGAAATATAACTGAGTGATAGGAATGTGCAAGAAAATACACTGTGGTGGTGAAAAAAGACAAACCCTTGCTCTTGAGCAATTCAAAGAAACTCTTAAAGGCTGGTATCTTAGGGATGTTTAGCTTCTGGATTTGATGTTGAGTCTTTATAGCTATGCACTCATAGTTATAAAACATTTTATTGCTTAAATTCTCACAAGAAAAATAACCTTTCCCCCTAGTCTGATGGACCCTTGGCCTTAAAATCACTAGTTTTGTTAAAAAATATATAAAACTATAATATGAATATTTTGATTTTTTGTTTTTGGTTCTCTTAGGAACTCTCATATTAGAGCAGAGCAGGATGTATTCTACTTTATTTAATATTTGCACACCTGTGAGATGCCTATTATTCTCATTTCATAGGTAAATGAGCAGAGCCACAAAGAGGTTAATTAATTTGATCAAAATCACACAGCACATAAATTATAAAGCCAAGACCAATTCCAGGATGCTTGGCTCCAAGTCCAAAGGACTTTCTATAACATCATGCTACTCACTGGAAATAGCATATTTTGTTTATTCTCTTTAAAATGAACAGTTTTGTCTTCTGCATCTCTTATTCATCATGATAATCTGAAAATGGGATTTTTTAAAACCAGGTTGGCCAAATGGTTTTAAAAGCAGTACTCTTTTCAAAAATTCTAAGAGCAAACTTAGAAAGTATCTTTATAGTATGTGAGTGTGTATGCATGTGTGTGTGTGAGAGAGATATTATAAGGTGCATCAAGAATGGTTATACTATGAGCAATATTTGTCTAACCAGATAAAAAATTTTCCATAATGTTACCCATTGCACTCTTTTCCTTGGAATGTTTTTAATCTGGTACTGCAACTTTCCCAATGGAAAGTGTGTGATGTCAGGCTAGTTGTACAAACATGCCTTTTCCATTTTAAAGCTCATGTGGAATTCTGCAAGTAATCAACTACAGACTACGAAAATGTTCTTAGATTTGAGCACTATTGCAATTAAGGTGCACTATTCTGCACTATTGCAATTAAGGTGGATCTTTCTCTCCGCCATGGGAATTGCACTGTATAACTGATTACCAAGCACATCATGTAAACGGCTCTTAGAAACTGTAAACAGCCCATTATGGAGAATGCACCTTATTAACAAAGGTCATATTAGAATCTCACCCTGGTAACTAATTGCATCAAATGTACAGTACATCAATAGGTACATAGACTAGGAAGCAGCGATTTCCAATTAAGTGAATCAGTTTGACCTTCTGAACTATAAATAAACTGCAGCAACAGCTACTGATTAGGCTTAAGGAGTCTGAATTCCATTGCAAACAAATGCCTCAGAACTTAAGCATACTTAGAAAGTTAATCCTGTAAAGAGTCAATGAACAGATTTAAAGTTTCAGCATTAATGCCTCAGACCTGGGTTTCCTCAAATTTCTGCAGTGCAGGCAGAATGGGAATGTATTCCTCTAAATAGACAAACCAACCCTGAATCAGTGTTCACTCTCCCTCAGGATAACTAGTCTAACAGGAACAAACCCATTTTCAAAATAGAATAAAATATTTGCTTCTCTAGGTGATTACAGGGATCAGTTGGACTACTGCCCCTACCTGAGCATACGCAATTAACTACCCTCAGTGGAAACTTAAAATACTTGTTAAAAAACAGAATTTGACCCTTGTTTATTTTTATTTGATGCCTATCCAAGAACTAATTCAAAACCTATTCACCCTATTTAGATCTGAAGTTAAAATCCAATCTAGTTCTTTAACAACATTGTACTTAGGATACAAGGCTGACGCCACTAACCCACATGCAGGAGAGCACACTTGAGTTGTCCTTGTGGTGTTGGTGGTGGATTTCCATAACCTTTCTGGATATCAGTTTTCTCATCTGTGAAATGAAGGACTCGGAGCAAATAAGTTTCAATTAGAGTCTTATAGCTCTAAACTTTCTATGTATCTATGTATGTACATAGCTAACCAAAATTCAGACATTGTTTAAACAACCCAGATAGAAACGATTAATTTTCAGCAGCAGTCACTGCAGTTTTTGTCAGAATTTATGGGAGATAATTGATAAATAAATATGAATGTAAATTGTGACAAATCCAAAGAAACAATGCCTAGTATATTTTCCTATTTAATAGCTAGGGAAATAAGCTCATTTTATATACAGATCATTTAAAGATTTTGTATATGAAGCATTCAATTTCTGTAAACATCTTTAAATAGCTATGTAGACTTTTTCAATTTATGTGAAAGTCTTAGCTTAGAGAGGCTAGCTTCTGATAGGAGTTGACAGGGACTCTATTCCTTCATACGATTTTCTCTTTTAGGTGTAGAGGAATACTGGAAAAAACAAACTATACTTAGAAATTTCTCACATCAAATTCTATCATTTAAATTGATGAGCTCTTCACTTACCCGATTTAACAATTCTAACTATTCCAAGGCAGGTGGGGGGATGGGGGGGATGGAGAAATATCTCCTTGAACCAATGTAGCACAGAGTATTTATTTCAAGTTTTGAGAAAAGGCAATGTGAGGTTGATAAGCCATAGAGTAGTTTGGTTTTCAGGACATTTAAAACTGGCCTTCATCATATGAAATGAGAGATTTGATATTTATTTGACTAGTGTAATGGTTGGAAAATGAGCTCATCATCTCATATTCTTAGGTGAAATCATGGCTTTTGATAATATATGTCCTTCAAATTTTGTACATATGAATGCAAAAGTTCTAAACATGACTTGCCTGTCTCTGAAGAGAAACTATGAAGTAGGAACTATCTCTTTACTCTGTCCTCCATTTATGTACTCTTTCTTGTGCCTCGAAGGCTCTTTTGTGCTCCAGATACTACTATTTTTCCTTTTTTTAAAAACAGTATTTCTTTTTTTTTTTTTTTTTGTGAGACAGAGTCTTGCTCTGTTGTTGCCCAGGCTAGAGTGCCGTGGCATCAGCCTAGCTCACAGCAACCTCAAAATCCTGGGCTCAAGCGATCCTCCTGCCTCAGCCTCCTGAGTAGCTAGGACTACAGGCATGCGCCACCGTGCCCGGCTAATTATATCTCTAAATATTTACTTGTCCGGCTAATTTCTTTCTATTTTTAGTAGAGACAGGGTCTCACTCTTGCTCAGGCTGGTCTCCAACTCCTGAGGTCAAGTGATCCTCCTGCCCCGGCCTCCCAGAGTGCTAGGATTACAGGCGTGAGCCACCATGCCCTGACTAACACTATTTTTCTGTCTCAAAGAAAGGCATCTGACAGATAGATTCACACAGAAGTTCTTGTTACTTAATATATTATTCTCTCCAAAACAATTAATATGTTTAAAAGAGGGTTGAAGGGTTAACTCAAGTGACTGAATCTCAATGAATGATATGCTATGTGAATCAAGGAGATATTTTTAATCAGAAAGATCTTCTGGATGCCTTTTTTATTCCATAACGCAGGCAAATGGCTATTATTCTGTCTTGTCTGAGACAAGAAGATGAGAAGGTGCTGGGATGTCAGCTCATGAGGCATGGTATTTTTGTTCACTCTATTCGCTACTTTTATCCAGTACCTAGAATGGTGCCTGACACAGAGCAGGCAATAAACATATTCTCAATAAACTACTGAGTGTGTCAATCCTTATTATCTATTATGCCAAAATCCGTGCATGTCAACCCAGGACTGGTAGGAACTGAAGAGATTTGGCTGTGAAACATATCATATGGGGAAACCCAAGTATGAGTGGAAACTGGCTGCATATGAATTATGAGCAAATGTGGAAGAGACTGCCATGAACTTACTAAAATCATTTTTTCTTCCCTCTGAGCAGACCACATTTCCAACCTCTCCCTCTCCTTTGCGTTAAGGGTGGCCATGTGACTGGGTTTTAGCCTCTTGAATGTGAGCTGCAGTGGCTTGAACTACTTCCAGTCCCAGCTCTTTAAAACTCTCGGATGATCCCTTATGCTTTCTCTGCCCCCATCCACCAGCTAGTAGGCCCGACAGAACCCTCTAAGCCCTTGGAGAAGATGGAAGAAGGCTGGATGCTGAAGGATAATGTGAAAAGCACCCTGCTGAACAGGAACATCTGTGTTGGATTTTGTGTGATTGAGGGGCAATCTTTTATTTTCCTTAGACATTATCACCTTTGACTGCAGAAGGGAGAAGGGAGGACCAGTCAGAAAATGAGTGGGGAAGCAAGGTAGGACAACAGGAGCCAGGGCAGAAGGACGAAAAATGTGGTTGGAAGCACTGGTAGGCTGGGGCATATGAGAAAGCAGACAAATGGATTATTTGGAATCAGAACTCAATGCTAGGAGACGAGGGGGAATTGAATGGCCCAGGTCGGCCACATGAATGACAAATGTCATGCTATGGTAATCACAAAAGATTGTCAGTGACTGAAAGCCAAAGATACATCCCAGTGTGCTTGCAGGAAAATATAAAGTATTAATAAGACAGATGCTAGATGAGAATGAGGCAGAAGTGACCTGATATATGTCTTTGAAAACCAAAATTTGATCCTTATACCCTAAGCTCTCTGTTTCTCAACAAAAACAAGATGAAAGAAAGGAAAAAAAAAAAAAAAAAAAAGAATATGACGAAGTGCATAGTCCAGTCGTAAATCAACCATTCGAAGCTTTATTTATTTATTTTTTTAATGCTGGAAACTTCAGCAATATTAGGTTAAAAGGTTTACTGCTGCTGCTAATATGGAAGGTACTCCAGTTCTTAGAGGTACCAGGCAAATGCTTTTGAAGAAGAGGAAATCATAGGCATGATTGCCTGTGTGACTAGTTACTTGGGGATATAATCAGGAAGCATTTGTATTTTAAAATGCAAGAAGAACATGAGAAGTGAGAGGCTTTCTCATCAGGGCAAAGGCAGGGATATAGAATATTGCTTTGTGTTAAATGCTTGCCTACGTTATAGTTGAGTAGCTTCCGCTTTGCCATAGGCATTTTTTTCTTCAAGGTTTTAGGTTTTTAAGAAATGGAGTTTTCAGGTACAGAGTGGCTAGTTCCGGAATAGAAGAGGAAATTTTTTTTCCAGCTAACTCTGACTCTGAGGCAAATGTTTACTGAAGAACAGCCATTAATTAATCTGGGGACAATAAAACCCTTTTCCTGTCCTATCTCCAGTTAATAATGCATGACTAAAAGTTATGTTCTAACTGTAAATCAGGGCAAACAAAACATTCCACAAAATTATTTCCGCTCAAGTCCAATAGTTTGATATGTGTGTTGTTTTAAAATTCCCACTGGGGCTGCACATCTAATGTTATCTTTGAAAATGTGCTAACAAGCTTGAAAGTATTGGGGCTTTTTAATACATTTTTATTACAACTGAGGATTTTGAAAAATGAAATCTGATGCTTCTTACTCAGAACATAATGTGAAAGCAGAATAGGAAATAAGAATATGGCAACAGAATTTATGCCACATGGTAGGATTGTCTTAATTCATTATCTAGCATAGAATACTTTTTTCTTTCATTTATGACATAAACTTTTTTTATGTTGCTAGAACATTTTTGCATAAGAATGTTTTTTCCCTGGAAGATTTTTATGTAGTCAGTCTGATCTCTGGGGAGGAGGGCTTGAATGTCCCATTAATAATGTGTGAGGAGCTCTGATGTTGCCTTCTGAAATGTAACAGATCATTAGGAATAATACTGAGTGAGGTGAAGCTCTAAAATTCTAAAGAATATATTTTGAAACTCTGGAGAGAATTGGTGAGTCATAAATTAACTCAGGATCAGATGTATAATAATCTGGTTCAAACAAAGTGGCCTCCTTTAAAAATATCAGTAATGCTAGTTAATATGTGTTATAAATTCATAAAATTACCATAACAAGACACCTGAGGCCACAACAAATAATCTACCTCAGGACAGTCCAGCTAAGCTACTAAATTCCCTTATAAATTGGATAAGTTACTGAATTCTATTGTGATCTGTTTCTACACAGTAAAATGGACAGATTGAATTAGGTCTGTGTTTTTCAAAATTTAACTCATGGACCCATTAGAGTTTCATAAACTGGGAACTTTGTGGGGAAAATACTAGTGTGATAGTAGCATCTAAAATGAATGGCCAACTGAGAATTAATACAACTTCTGGGAAGCTCATGCCTCCAACGATTCTAATAATGGAAAAAATAAAGCACTTATAATGAAGCTGATAGTTTTTTCCTTACCTTAGGAAATAGACACTCATCATAAAGATATAGAAAATGCACCTTAAAGGGAAGATAAAGTATAAGTCAGATTTGTTTTTTTTTTTTTTGGCTTAAACTCAGTGGCAGGAAGAGATTGTTTATCCTAAACCTAGTGGTCATCAGAGATGATGTCAGGAAGGAAAGCACTATGAGCAACACTTGCAACAATGTCCTTTGGTGAGGGTATCTTCTGTCTATCCTTAATAGGGGAAAGCGTCAGCAGCAAGAGAAGCCTATCCTGTGGCCCCCATGGTGTGCAAAGGGTGGAGAATGGCTGGGCAGCATTCTGGACAGGATTGGGTGGAGGGAGGTGGCAATGGAAGCAGGGACTCAATCAGCCAGAGGTAAACAGAGATGCAAATTCCAGTTGTGCTGGTTTAAGCAGCCACTTCCAGTAACAACAGCGATGGCAGCAACTATGGCAGTCAACTGGGACTAAGAGAGGACAGGAAGCAACTTTGGGCCTGCAGTGGGATGGAGGGGCACCTTTCAGATGGAGTTAATGGCAACAGCGGAAAGAGTGGTGGTTGCACTGGTGCTTTGGGAAGCAGTGCCAGGTAATGGTTTTGGCCAATTATTTTTGGGAAATTGTTCGTTTGTTGTAATGGAAATTTTTTCAGTACAAAAATTGCCTGTTAAATTTTATGAGCTTATCATGGACTATTCTTTTACATTCTTACACATTGTAAAATGGTTCCTAAGCTATTATATGCTATTTTCCCACGTGTCAGGGTAAAAAGATAAGTTTTAGAGAGCAAAATGGAAAGCCATCAGAGAAGTAAATGAAAGAAAATCTTTTGCACCATTTTAATACATTTTTGGAAAAACATAGATGGAATGCTTAAAAAGGAGATTTCAGAGCTATTATCTTCAGTATAATGTAGCACTAATATGTCATAAATGGAGAAGGATGTGCATTTAGCTTCTACCCCCATGTCAACCATGAATGATAAATTTCAGGAAAAACTGAGGGGAAATATACATGAATAACCCATTAACCAAACATATTCTCTAAATATCTGGATGCTTGGCAATGTAATTTGAGTATTAAACAATGGAAAGATTTTAAATTATCAAATAATAGAATAGACTTTAGAAGCATTGATATGTTCTTTTAAATTGTTAGAAATATAATAAATCTTTGTTTTCTTATTACAAACCAAATTAATACAGTAACATTGCTAATATATGATTTATATTACAAATTAGATGAGGATGAAAAATATCACCTGAAGTATGAGAAGGTGAATATTGTATCAGAAACCTAGGTAGCATTTAGCAAATATTCTTGGCAAACGTGAAGAGAATGAACATAACGGTAAGTACTCAAAACTGAAATCTGGTAAACTAATGAAGCTTTCTAAACAGAGAGTAAGTAAGAATAAGAAGAACATTGGCAAGGTCTTATTGAACAAATTAAAGACACAATTTAGTATTTGCTAAGGCAATGCCTAGTGTTCAGAGGATAATCCAAGAAATTCTATGATATATTTAATGGGATTTCCTTGTATTGCAAAAAGCGTATAAAAAGGATCATTTTGGAATACTTTATCAAGTAAAGGACATAATCTTAGAAGAATCATACACTTTTTTTAGTAGCATACTTAAAGAAAAAAAAAAACAAACCTAAATCTAGGCATAAAATAATAATTTGAGATGTCAAGTATACAATAACACTGCTGTATAATTGGGAAAGAGAATAAATAGAAGATCTTGAAAATAGTTTAAAGGATTTTACAATTTTCGTTCAGTGTATTCTCTGAATTAGGTAGTAAACACGGAGGTAAAAAGCTTTATTGATCCTGATACGTTTAAAAAACTTTTCAGTTTGAACAAATGTTGGCTTATCCTAAAAACACATTTACTAGCATAAATTTGAAACCATTGTCAAAATAGCAATGGGAAAATCAAACTGATGCTTACAATGCAACCAGACCTGGCCCAACTCATTTTAAAAATAATATCTCTCAGGTTGATTTAATTTCCAAAAAGAATCATTCATAAGTTGATCTGTTTCCCTTCATCCATTCATTCTCCCAAACATCTATTTGTCCTCCCTACTAATTCCTTATGCCCCTCAACAGAATTTCTCTTCTTTTCTCTCCTATAACTCGTTTTTCCCGAAAGGTATATAAGCCTCTGAATCCATTTGGGGATTTGAATCCTCATTTTCTGGAGATTCTTATGTATACATGTTAAATAAATTTGACAATTTTTCTCTTATTAATCTGCTTTATTGTTAGTTGATTTTTTAGCAAACATTCCAAGGGTGAAGGAGAATTTTTGCCTTCATGCCCACATAAATATAATCTCAATATCAATTTTGTGTGTGTGTTAAAAACAATCTCTTCCTTAACAAAAGTTTCCTATGTTAAAATAATTGTTCTATGTTTTAAATGTTATATGTATTTACCAGTAAAATTATACATAGTAATAAATGTGCTATTGACAAATCCTCTATTCATGAGGAACCGAGATATTGATATTAATACTTAAATTTTATAAGACTTAGTACAGCTTCCATTATAGTTTTTCAGTGTATTTAGACACACATTTTTCTGGAAACTCTTTAAAATACCTCCAACTATATTAACAGTGCTAGTGAAGAAAGCAGTTACTCATAAAATATGTTAGAAATATATTTTAATTATATTAAAATTAGGTCCACTATGTCACATGGCTCAAATGCAGCCATCACTTTTGAATAAAAAGCAAGTATTAGAGCAAGTATATGAGAAAATTAAGAATATTTTATCTCAACATATATTTCTTTGGCACATTTTGAAATGGTTGCCAGGGGTCTCACAGATAGAATTAAGGATGCAAAGCTGTGTTTCGTGGGGGGATATTTACATTAATACAGCCGGATCTTTCTTACCTGATCTAGGACACACTAGCTGAGAGTCTGACATCTTTAAAGGTCTGAAAAGAAACATTCTCCCTCTATTCTTGTAACACTGGGAATGGCCTGAAAAAGGATAGAAATGTTTTATGAGCTGTCTCTTTACAACCTCTCCCACTCTTTTTTGTTTGTTTGTTTTGTTTTGAGAATTAAAACCTGCATCTCTGACTCAGGACAATGGTGAGGAGGGGCAGGGGAGTGTCCTTTGTTCTTTGTGTCACAGGAGATGGCTCAATGGAACTATCCCCGTGGAGGTCTGAGGTCACAAGATTTTCTTTGCAGGAGTTGGGACTGGACGGATGGATCAGAATCATTAACTACAGTTAAACAGCAATATCCTGAAGCTGAAAACTCTCCCTTTAAAAGTTCTGTACTTCTGCTTATAGTTAGGAAAATTGGTACTCTAAGCTAGGAGCCTGCCTTTTTACTCATTTGCCAGCAAATGAGTAAAACCTCCCTTTCCTTCTCCTCAAACCACTTGTCCTCATTCTTCTAATGAGGTCTCCCGGACAATTGTCAAACTTTTCGGTAACATTCTTTCTGAAGGCTGCTACCTGTAAGGTTTCATCTGCATAACATGCCCATCTTTGCTACCCAAGCTTCCTTTCTCCCTCCCCAAACCGGTCTTGCCACCAAAAACGTGTTTGGCTACAACACAAACCTTCATTCTTTAAAAACCTCTGTACCTCATTGAGAAGTTGAGTTTTCATTCTGAAGCCTCCCAAGTATACTTGTTAAAATAAATTTGTATGTCTCTTTCTCCAATGAATCAATCTGCCTCATGTTAGTGATTTTTCAGAAAAACTTTATCCTTCGTCCCTCTATACATATGGAAATTATATAAGTACTTTCATTTCCATGAAAACAAAATATATAAATTTGTTTACAATAAGTTATTATATCCTAGTGATTTTCAAGTTGTAATTAAAGTTTCAAATTTGTTATATTATTTTTTCACGTTTTTGATTTCAGAGTATTATGAGGGTACAAATGCTTTGGTTAGATAAATTGCCTTTGCACTGCCTGAGTCAGAGCTATAAGCATGCCCATCCCCCAGTTTGCACCACATCCCTTAGGTCTGAATTTACCAATCCTCCCCCTACCATAGAGATCAGCCTAGGCAAAGAATTTATGAAGAAGACCCCCAAAGTAATCTCAGTAAAAACAAAAACAAATAAATGGGACCTGATTAAATTAAAATGCTTCTGCACAGCCAAGGAAGCCATCATTAGAGCAAACAGGCAACCTACAGACTGGGAGAAAATATTTGCATACTATACATCTGATAAAGGACTGATAAGTAGAATCTATATACACCTCAGGAAAATTAATAAGAAAAAAATCAAACAGCCCTAGCAAAAAGTGGGCAAAGGGCATGAACAGAAACTTTTCAAAAAAAGTGAGGCAAAGACATAAAATGTAACAACAATGTTTATACCCTTATAATATCCTGAAATAAAAATTTTTAAAAAATATAGACCTCTATGTAAAGTAGTAGGTAGATACCTCCAAGAACTAAAAGTAGAACTACCATTTATTTGATCCAGCAATCCCTATTATATTATTTTTGAATTTCAAATTATATAACTTGCACAGAATGACTTCATGTTTCTTTTTATAACAATAAAATATATGCTAACTTTCACTCTATTTTTTTAACTTGATGAGATGTATTACTAATTTTCCCAAAGCCAATCTGCTCCAAATACTTCCTTTCATATTTCAAAAGCCCATTTGGGGCGCTCAAATCATGACATTTTATCATAAGTGATATCAGGATGGAAGATATGGTGTAGGAAAAGTTTACACCAAAGGAAGAGATGAAGGAGAATGTGCTATGTATGGGTTGCAAATGGGGCCAGAGGGAGGGTGACTAAGATAAGAAAGTTGCCTGTGACCATCATGCAAATAAGAAAAGAGGGGGGGAAGCAGGGAAAGAGGATGGTAGGATATTTTATTTATTTATTTACTTATTCATTTTTTAAATTCAGGGTATCATGGGGGTACAAACATTTTTGGTCACATGTAATGTGTGCCTTGCCCAAGCCAGGGCTACAAACCTGTCCTTCCTCCATACAGCGCACTCCACTTCCATTAGTTGTGGATTTATTCCCCTCCCCAAAATTAGTACAACCCCTGTGGACATTTGATTTTTAAAATGTAATGTATATTTCCCAAGCAACAATAAAATAACAAGAAAACTCGAAGTTTTGTTATCCTAAAGCACTGTTTTAAAACTGGGATAGAGGAAGATACCTTTAATGCCACGTTAAAGGTCTCATAACCCAGTTTCCCATCTTCCTAGTACTGAATGGGAATGGGCAGTCTAGATTATAGGTTAGATCAATTTCTGGTTAAAAAAAAAAAAACAAAGCCCCAAATTGCACATTTACCCATCTGAATTGTAGAGTATAAATTTAAGCTCAGAATACACTTACATTTACTTAAGAAGTATTAAGATATTAAGATGCTCTTAGCCTTTCATATCTATTCAATGAATGTTCAAAAAATTCATGAGATAGGTTTAGAGAGATTAAGCATATGCGCAAACAATAGAAAATTATTTGCCTGACCAAATACTTGTGCTCTTTGCACTTTATACTACCCTTAATAACAAAAATGTATTTAATAATTGTTTCTAGAGGAAGAAAAAATAGATGGGAGGGAGGGAGAAGAAGAGAGGGAAGCCCTGTCAGAGATAGGGAGGGAGGGAAGGAAGGAAGGAAGGAGAAAATAGGCTCACTACTTGCAATTGGAGGTATAAATACTAATGAAAAAGACCTGATGGGATCAAAATGACCCCCTCTTTTTTTTTTTTTTTATAACTGACCACTCAGTCAAAGCAAATGTTTGGAAAGGAGGGGGAAGGAGAAAACAGCCCAAAAGGATGAATGATTGGATTCTAAAAGTGAGGGTTTGTTTTTTTTTCCTCTATGATTAGATTCTATTCTATGAGACAACCTGTAGAAGGAATATTAGAGTAACATTTAAGAATTATAAAGACTAAGATAAATGCCAGAAAAGAAGATAGGAAATTGTAATTCCAATTTTCACCATGGTAATATAGGTCTAGAGAAAATAGCATTATCAGATGGATTTATAACTGGATGATAGTGTCCAAACAGTGATGATGGATGGCTTGCTTTCATACTGGAGGGAGAATTTTAGCACAGAAACAATGAGTTTGCCTCTGAACATTTTATAGCAAATGGTCTACATTTTATATAGCAATGACTTATGTGGAGAGACAGGGGACATGCTTGAATTTGCAAATTGTACAAAACTGAAAGAGATAGTAAAATGTTGCATGGTAAAAACTAAATGCAAATTGATGTCAATATTTGCTATGATAAATTAAATGTAAAATATAAAATATAAACCATCTTGTACTTTATTTTAAAAACTTCACAAATATAAAATAAGAAATATGAGGCTCATACCACTGGACTTTCAGTTGACCTGAAGCTCAATATGAAGTGTTATTGTCATGTGACTGTTGGTAAATCTACTTTGAGCCTAGACTTTATTTTAAAAAGCCACATTATCTCAAAAGAGAAAATATGACTAGTTCTGTACACTAGTCCTTCAAGAAGAGAAAGGAAAAGAAACAAATAAAGTAGATTTGGAGAAAGTGACCAGTCCAGGGTCAGAGAGAAATGCACACCTTTCAAGAAGCCAGATCTCATTCAGACTGAATTCTTATATTTAAAAGCCTGTGGGATGAAAAACCAATAGGTTTACTCAGTAGAAACTCCAGTTCTGTGGAAATAGTGTTAACAGATAGATATTGGGGAGAAAATGATTTTTTACTTGATTAAAGGCAATATTTCTCACAGTCATAACTACCTGCATAGTAGATTTTCTATCACTGAAGGTCTTCAAACAGGACATTTGATGACCAATTTGGGGAACATATTTTGTACTGTTCCTTGCTTTGTTGACTCTTCCCAGAACACACATGGCACACGTTAGCCATCAACAAATATTTAAGGAATAAATGATTATGTGTAAAGGAGTTACCTATATCAAATATTTATGGAACACTCATTGTTGGTCAGGCTTAGCTAATTTTCCAAAACTCTAAAAAGGAACAGTTATTTTCATTTTGTAGCTCAGAGAAATGAAGCTAACCATGGGAAAGCCACTTGCCCAAGTCTCCCAGGAAGTGAGTGGCTGCAGGCAGGATTCTAACTGTGGTATATCTGTCTCTTGAATCTGTTTCAAATTCCACAAGGTGGTTGACCCTGATCATTTGTAAGGTTTCTTCCACCAAACACCCCATCATATATGCCAATAGGATGATTCTGACTTTAGCAGCTTTTACTACATTATAACCAAGTTCCTTAGCGTGTTTGTTAACATTAAAATGGAGGGGTACAGATGTGTTCTATGAGGCAATTACCTATACAATGTGGACATTTTAACTAATTACTAGGAAAAGATGCAAAAAAGCAGATTAGTGGAGTCTGAGTCTGAGTAGCTGGAGACCAGGGTGGGGCTGTGGCTTTACTCTGCCTTGGGTGCCTACAAGAAGTGTAGCAGAAAGTACAGCCAAAGACAGGTTGCGCTATTTTGCGGTTTAAACTTGCCTGGTTTAAACTGCTGATTACATTTTGATTAGCAATGCAAAATGCAAGCTCTTTGAGGACAGGCTTCATACCTTAGTGATATTTGCATCCTCCAGGCCTTGCCCAGTGACATGCCACCATGTACAAAGGATGTGGCCAGGGTAGTGCAAAGTGCAAAGTGGTGAATGCCATTATCTTTGGGGCAATGGGACAGTGCTGATTTGAATGGGCAACTCGTACAAGCCCTTGCTTATGATAGTAACACTGGAACTTAATAGTAGCTTATCTTTAAGTTTCAATTTTCATTCTAGAAAGTATTCCATGACTTACTTGCATAGCTACCTTTGATTGTTTGCTGTTGTTTTTAAAATTATTGGTCATCCTGTGTTTTCGTATGACAACTCTATGACACACATCGTGATGATCTGTTTAATTATCTGCAAGCTCCCCTCTACCCCCCACACATACGCTAGACTCTGAACTCCTTGAAGGTGTGGTAATCAAAGCAAAAATGTCCCCAAAGTTAAATAGGTCAGGCAAGCTTTATTCAAAGCTACCCCAAGGGAGGAGAGAGGCCATAACTCAGTCTGAACTCCTCTTTGCTGAAACAAAGGGCTAGAGAGAATTCTTCAGAGCTGGGGTGGAGTGATTATAGACCCTGGGTTATTGCTAATTGACTTTACCCAAAGGAAAAAGTAAACCTCTATCTTCGCACCAGGAGGTAGTTTAACAGCTTGGGGAAAGGTGGCTGCCTAAGTTAGGCTCCTACTCTAGCACAGTGATTGGGAGACAGGGCACTGTCTTCCTTGATTACATGTCAAAGGGATAGCTTCCAGGCCCTTGAGAAAGACATTTCTGGGCTTTAAAAGTGTCAAGAGGCTTTTTAAAAGATTTACATCTCAAAGGGGCAGAGAAAGAATTTACAAGGACAAGTTTTCTAAAGTAAATACCCTACAGAAAAGGGAGGCCAGGGGTCTGGAGTCTAGAGCAAGCTGATCTTTTTTTTTTTTTTTTTTAATTTTGGGATATTATGAGGGTACAAACATTTTGGTTACGTTTTGTGTCATTGCCTCTCCCTAGTAAGGGTTAGAGCAATCTTAAAAGTTTAGTCAATGTAATTCCTATGTGTCCACATAGGTGCTGATCAGTTAATACCAATTTGCTGGTGAGTATATGTAGTGCTTGTTTTTCCATTCTTGGGGTACTTACATTTATCGGGTATGGGTATTGGGCAGGTGGGAGGGGGGAGGAGGGGACAGGTATATACATACATAATGAGTGAGATGTGCACCATCTGGGGGATGGTCATGCTTGAAGCTAAGACTTGAGGGGAGAGGGGGGCAAGGGCATTATATATAACCTTAAAATTTGTACCCCTATAATATGCTGAAATAAAAAAAAATTAATCAAGCTGAGGCGAAGATTATGGCCCTCTTAGTTAGTGCTTTGTCAAAGTTCTTTGGTTGAATGAACAAAAAATAAATAAATAAAATTTATTCTTTAGGGCTATAATTTTAAATGTGTTAGTTAATTGAAAAAGTAATTTAAATGTACCAGTTTATTAAAAAAATAAAGCAAATTTAAAATAATATTTAAAGTCTTCTTTTATCTCTATTTTCATTTGATATTTCATTGTGCAGAAAATGCCACCACCCCAAATTCATTACATGTGGAATACACATAAACTTTTTGAAACATTAAAAGGAATCCCTATGACTTTTCAACTGGAAGCATAATTTATATATTATTTACTCAGTACAGCACACAATATGTTAAATGTCTTTTTAAAATAAAAATGATTCTTTCAGAAGCTATTGTATTAATATTTTCAACCTTTTTGTTTATTCTCAAGTCAAAAACATTATGCCAGACACTGAAACATTATGCATAAACTTTCTCTGTGGTAGCTGTGGCTATAAAATAGAAATAATAATTTTTTCTCTTCCTACCTTGATGAGTTGTTTATGAATAGCAAATGAGAATGTGAAAACACTTCAGAATTGTAAAAATAACTGTAGAAATGCAGGGAATTATTAAAATGATGAATGAACACATAAAGTCGATTATGAAGCTATTTTCATTTTCTTAACAGTGATATCTAAAATGTAATAAGATATAGAGATTCTAGATATCTACTAGGACATATAAAATAATAATTGGTAATCATTACCTTAAAATAATTTGTATGAGTTGGTGATATGTTTAAGTATTAGATTAATAAAATTAAATATATTGATTATTAGCATCCAAAAATATGATAATACATAGAAGAATAACCATCAGGTAGATAGAATCAAATATTTGTTAAAATTGCCAACTTTGCTTGGACTCAGGTAATCTGTTCTCACATCTGAGATCTACCACATACTAGGTCTATAACCTTGAACAAATTATATGAACTCCCTAAGCCTCTGGTTTCTCATCTGTGAAATAGGAAAAATATCTACCTCCCAGGGCTGCTGTGAGGATTAAATGAGGTGAACCAGGCCAAACATTCAGCACAGTGACTGACCCTTAGAAAAATTCTCAAAACTTGCACAACATACAGACATTATTAGACATAACATACATATGTATTACATAATCCTAACTTGGGCAGATTATATGTGTGCGGTTATATGTCATTGTAACCTCCCATATTCTCAAAATAATTCATTGTTCTATTCAAGTTGCAGTATTTTCCTTATAGCCTTTATTACATAAATCTTTGACCTACAAATCTTTTCTGTTTCACTGTTAGTGCAGAAATTTTAGCAAGCCCCATATAACATCTCATAAATTTTAAATTGCTTAAAATAAAGACATTTTACCAAACCATATTGAGAGAATATGTCAGAGGTACTGTGGTACCAGAAGCAATGACACTGGGTTGGAGTATTTGAGCTTTAGGTTTGTTACTTGTCATCTGTCTATGGAAAAGCTACTTGTCTTCCAGAATCCCAGTTTAATAACCTGAAACCATTTTAGATAATCAAAACCACCCTAAGATAATACATTTGAAAACACTTTATATAAGTTAAGTGCTTATTTAAGCCATCCTGCAGAAAAAGGATGGACCCTTACCCAAAATTTGGTTTGGAAGTCAAGACTGATTATTCTGTACATGTACACACACACACACACACACACACACACACACGCACACATCCCAAGAAGGTACAGAAAGCTTTATGACACACATAATGAGGCTTTGTAGGGGAGAACAGGGCAGGCTTCCCAAGCTGATCAAATTTGGCTTGACAGAGCAAGAAAAGGGCACCGGCTTGGGGTTTTTATGACGGGTAGAGGATTGTGAGTAGTGAGTAGCCCATGCAGGGAGAAGCTTGCATGGTTTGAACTTCTTTCTGGCACCAGCGGCAGTGCCTATGCTTTCATAGCAGTTTGTCTTGATGGGGCAGAAGGGGAATAGAAAAGGGTAGGGGCTCGAAACCTATTATAACGAAACATCAAAATTAGAGTCGAACTTTACTATAGGATAAATGAAGGATTTCATTCTTAAACTGTCAATGCAAGTGTGGTGGTGTTGGTTGTCACCCAACAGGCACTTCCTTCCTCTTCCTTTCTGCAAGAACTGACTTCCCACAATAGAGGCTGAGCATGTGGCTCAGCCAATGGGACCTGAGAGGAAGTCTGCGGCTGGGCTACCAGGGATGGTTTTGCTGTCTAGTAAAAAGAGATGCATGAGCACTAAATGCTCCATTTATTTAACATCAGGATTTTTTTTTTGTGTGATTCGGATTCATAGTTGAGTAAATTAATAAATTTTTCAGGAACATTTTAGTATGAATCCAAAATTTCCCATTGTTCCAAAAAGTCACTGTGCATCTTTAGGTAGAGAAAAATAAATAAAAGTAAATATATTACGTGTCTTGGTGATAACTCATTTTAATAATACTGGCTACCTCCTGATAATCAAAAGGTCTATTTGTTGGCAATAAAGTATCGTGGTAAATACAAATGAAATGAATTTTTGTCACTTAATAAATAAAATTTGTGGAATGTATACAAAATTTCAAATTATGGAGTCTGTGTTGTGAAGACATTTTGGCAGTGATCAGTTTGGACATATTAATTTAAAGGGTGACTTTTTTCTTGGAAAGTCAGTGTTTTAAAATGGGATTCTAGGAGGAAGAATAAAATGACTCCCCAAAGATGCCATGCCAAAGGCCCAGAACCCGTGATTGTGTTATATCACAACACAAAAGGCACGTACTTTGCAGTCAGGGAGAGGGAGTTTTAGGGGGGAAGTCTTGCATTCTTCAAATGTCATCACATACTTGGCTGCTTCATCTTCATACTCAACATATTAACCCTGAAGCCTGGGACAAATGTAACCATATACAACTGACTTGATGTTGTTTTTCCCCACCAGTCTTATTGGGATTACAACATAGATAGATAACTTTTGAATATAGGACAGTTTTCCAACCAAATGTTGGAACCTCTAGAACATATTGTAGTAGTTATAGCGTATTAATGATGGAGCATCATATTCACCCATCTTTTCCATGAGCTCTAAAATTTTCTATGTAAATTCAACAGCATAAATTTTCATGCACTTATTTTAATATGTTGAAGAGAAATGTCATTATTTTCTTTTACTATTAAAGCCCAGAAAAGTACAGAATTGTAGATCTTTCTTCAAAGACCTAGCACCAGCTTTTATTTATTTGGTTATTTTTTCTAATGTTAATTATTGGAAAGTTATAAGCACTGAATAAAAATACTCATGTAGGGTTTTTTTTTTAATTTATAAGTATTCTGTCTGTAATACTTTGGAATTCTCCTTTTTATCCCATGCCTGCTAATGACTCTTCTTTCACCTTCCCAATTATTCCTATTTTTTTCTATTGGAAATTTGAGAGAGAAATTTTGAAAGCCAAAGTGCTGTTTACTTGTTGGTAAATGCAACTTCTAATGTGTATCCTTTGAAAATAGTTACATAATGCTAATAAAAGTGATAATGCATTATCATATACTCTAATATTACATTTCTGGTTTCTCAATCCAATCACCTTACTAAAGGTCTCTTTAACCAGAGACTTTAAGGAAATAAAAGTCAAGAAATGATTTTTTTCTCTTCTATTTCTTATTTATCCATTTCTCAAATTACATGCCAATATTTCCGTGATAAATGTTTGGCAAGTTGTATGTTCCTTTTCACATAAATAAATAAACAAATAAGAAATGAGACTGGTTTAGTTTTTCCTGAGGAATGTTCCCTGTCTCAGAGTCCATTTGTAAGCACATGTAGATTATCTTATAGTTGTATAGCCAGACATGCATAGCTGAAACATGATCAGATTAAACTTGTTTCTTAGATACACAGCTTTTGCTGATAAATTGCAATTCTAAAACCAAATCTGTAAGTTAATGTATCTACCTTAGAATACCATAAAACCTGACATCTTGTTTCATCATTTGGGGTTACTGATTCCTTACAATTCTTATCATTAATAATGAGATGAAGACATTAGTAACTGATTTTCCCTGCAAAAACCATGAGTCTTATGAACTTAGTTTTCCCTGATGTATTCTAAGAGAATTTGTGTCAAAATTACAAAATTGTGAAATCCAATATTGGTAATAGAAAACTTTTCAATATTTTATTATGTGGTGTTAACTTTGCACTGTTTGTGAACTTTAAACTCCTTTACCATTAATTGCCATGTCTCCTGAGCAAGAACTAAAGTGTCAGTGTTATATTGGTGTCTGTAAACTTAAAGATGTTACATACTCTTACAAACTATATTCCCTCCTTACCTTCCAGAAATATTTTTATATTTTGTTTCCATTGCATGTGATAAGAAACCGTTTTTTTGGTATATTTGGATGATGTACACCTCTGGGGGTGGTGGAAAATGTTTACAGATACCCCATTTAGTATTATTTGTAGTATCTATAAATGGTAGGGTTGAAATGAGATTAGTATATTGTTATACAACATTTGGTTTAAGGGACCAGGAAAAATCTGGCTAAAGAGAGATCTGTAACTCTGAAGAACATTATTATATGCCCAGGAATAACAATTGACTCACAGAAACAGAATATGTAATTTTGATAAGAGTATTCTTACAATTCTAATTCAATAAATCAGTAAAGTTCCACTGCAGTACTTAGTCCATTCTCTCTTAGAACAGAGTTAGTCATTTTGCATGTCTATCTTCTCTACTGGAATATCTCTAATTGAAAAGTATGCCATATACATTTAAAAGCAAAGAACAGGTATTCAATATATGATTGTGGAATTAAATTGAATAATACATGAGGAGAGAGGAAAAATTGGTGAAAGTTGAAAAAAATAGACCAAAGTCAATTTGTGGCACTCACCATTGATGCTTGAAGTTCAAAAGAACATTGAAAGAAATTGGAGGTTGTCATACATAGTACCAAGCACCTAATTTATCAGTAAGTATCCTCTCTGGAAACTGAAACTATACAGAATCCGGATGCACTGGACATATGGTTGTCTGTGAAGCATCTT
This sequence comes from Mirza zaza, assembly GCA_008750895.1. Lineage (NCBI taxonomy): Eukaryota > Metazoa > Chordata > Mammalia > Primates > Cheirogaleidae > Mirza > Mirza zaza. The sequence goes on from VSMD01014471.1 coordinate 77,406, forward strand.
TTTGGGGGAAATTCTTTCCTTATTCTTTGTCTATGTGGTTAATGTGGGGTTGATCCCACTTTCTAGATCTAGACATCACAAAATCCTATGCAAGTCCTGTGCAATCGCAGCACCTTAACGATAGGTTAATGATTTAGCAAAGTTGATCGGAAATCTACTCAGAGGAACTTGTAGAACTATCAGAATATAATACCTCTTTCATTACTGGGATTGTTACCTGTGCATAAATTCATGTCTTGAGCTACCAGTAATCATCATCACCACATCACAGAAAAAATTTAGCCCTCAAAGTGCCAACACAGGAGAAAAGTGGAGAATAGTGATGAAAAGAATGATGACTTTATGACTATAGTAAAGCTGACCAATAGTATAAACAGGAAATGAGTTGTGCTTTTCAAATAACGTTCCCAAATTTGGGAATGTGCTGAATAGAGACAGATTGAATGGCAATGGGGATTTTCCTCCCAAGGCTACAGTATAGGCATTTTTATACACGTAAGCAGATTATCCAGCTAAATTGCTGTCTATTTTAGATAAAAATTCAAACCATATGTCTTTCAAGGCAGATATTTTAAGTTCCTAGAATTGCTAGACTATGAAAATCTTCATGTCAATGTGACTGGGTAAAATATGAGTCAACACATAGGAGTTGGTCTTAGAGCTAGAAGCAATAACTGGTTAAAACCTTACATTATTTACCCTTGTGGATGGAGTGACTATAGTTGAAATAGTGTTCGTGTTATAATGAAACTAGAATTTGGTAATTGTGTGGGAAGATAAGGATACATCTATCATAGACAATGAAGGTACAGAATATACTGCATACATTGACCATCATCCAGTGTATGATTTGTGGAAATATTATTTACCATTCTTAATCCAGGTGGCTCAAGGAAGTCTGAATACCCCCTCTTAATTTAGAATGAAGCATGTGATACAGGCCTAGCAGAGTACCATGGATATTAGTTCAAGGATGGGTATAACAAGAAAGCTAAGATGGAAAATCGGTGTCTACCTGAAAACTATTGCAATAACTATTAGGAAATAAGGGCATTATCTTTTTTCAAGTATTGTTATCTAAGCTGTTGGTGACTAATTTTTCCAACATATGGAGAAATCCTACTTGAAAATGAAGATAAAAAAAGGAAATCTGAAGTGAGAAATGAAAAAAATGATGAGTGAGAGAAAGAGAGAAAGGAAAAAAAAGGAAGGAAGGGAGGGAGAGAGGGAGAAAAAGTGTGAGGGGGAGGAGGGAAGGAACAGGAAACTTAATCATATTCTTGGATCCAGCCTTTATTAAAGCAAGATATACTTGGGTATTCTCAATAATATGAGCCAATAAATTTTCTTTTTGGCCTAAACAAATTTGAGTTGTATTACTGTTACTTGCAACCAAGAGTATTTACAGTAGAGAGATTGTATTTTAACAGATAAACTTTCAAGCAGATAAAAGAGATGTCAAAATGTTCATCTTCTGAAACTTATGTGTTTTAGCCATATAAAAATCCCTTTTTCTTAATTTGCATCCAATATCATACTGCATCCAATATATCATATCATATATGATATCCTATGATTGCCAATAGGATATCGGCAATTTCCTAAGAAATGCCAATAAATTTGATTGTTTTTTTACTTTTTAGCTTTAAGTAGTTTTAAAAGAAAAACTTTAGACACAATATTTAACAGAGTTTATTAGCACAAAGAATGATTCATGAATTGAGTAGCATTCAGAACCAGAAGAGGTTCAGAGAGCTACACCCAAGAGTGTGAGCAGTGAAATTTTATAGGCCAAACCTGGAAGTAAAGAAATCACCTAATTGGCTACAAGTGAGTGCCTGCAGTTTTGGAGTGTTGTGTGATGAGGCATTTGCCTCATTTGGGCATGGTCTGATCAGTTAGCAGCCTGTGATTGGATTGGCTAATGCTCAGCTGTTTGTGCTTGGCTAAAATTCAGCTACAGGTTACAAACAATAAGTTAGGTTTTGGTTCATGTACGTACTAAGTTTGGTTAAAGATTGTTATGTAAGAACTTCAAGTATGGAGACAGCCTCAGGCTACTGCTTATTTAATTTAACATTAGTTAAAATCCAGCAAATTTGTTATAAAACAGTTGTTACAGGCAGGCATATTGATGACAGTAAATGATAACTGACTCCATGATATATATAAAAAAAGATATAATCTATGAAAATTTTTCACAAATGCAAAAAAAAAATAAATCCATAGCTATATGAAGAAAATTAAAGCATGGATAAAGTGCTTTAAATAATCTCTATCATAAAGATTATGATGATGATGATGACTTCCATTTATTGAGGCAAGCACTGGGTTCATGTATCGTTACCTCATTTAGTTCCCATAACTATTCTATGAGGTAGAAGTGATTTTCTCATTCTCCATATTAGAAACTGAATCTCAGGGAGGTGCTCTTTACTGCCATATATTGCTGCTGAGTTAGTTAGGGTCCTATAGGTAAAGCTGAAATACAAGTACATTTCAAGATTCCTGTGGCTTAATCCTGAAAGTCTGGATTTTGCTTACTTAACAGTTTGGGGCACGTAGCAAGGTCTGCAGAGCTGCTCTCCTCCACCTAGTTATTTAGTCTGTGTCACAGGATGATGGAGGCTCTGCTATCCTCCATGCATGGCTTGGAGCATCCCAGTTGGAGCAAATTGAGATATCGTGAAGAAGCCTGTGAAGGAAGTATTTATGGGCCAGATGCTGACTTGGCCCATATCGTTTCCACCAATATTCCATTCCAAAGCTTCTCTGTGAGCCTCATTTTTCTTTTCTTATCACCTTATTGACTTCAAGGGAAGCTGGTATACATTGTCTAGCTGTGTAGTCAAAAACGAATTAGTTATTTTTGGTGGTAGCTAGTGGTATGTATGACAATTTCCTTCCTTGTTTACTTTTTTTTTTAATTTCAGCATATTATGGAGGTACAAATTTTAAGGTTTCAAATAATGGCCTTTCCCCCCACCCCCCACAAGTCTGAGTTTCCAGCATGACCATCCCCCAGATGGTGCACATCTCACTCATTATGTATGTATATACCCGCCCCCCTCTCACCTGCCCAATACCCTATTACTGTGGTACCTATGTGTCCACTTAGGTGTTGCTCAGTTAATACCAGTTTGCTGGTGAGTATATGTGGTGCTTGGTTTTCCATTCTTGGGATACTTCACTTAGTAGTATGGGTTCCAGATCTAACCAGGAAAATACAAGATGTGCTATATCACCGTTGTTTCTCAGAGCTGAATAGTACTCCATGGTATACATATACCACATTTTATTAATCCACTCTTGGATTGATGGACACTTGGGCTGTTTCCACAGCCTTGCAATTATGAATTGTGCTGCTATAAACATTCGAGTGCAGGTGTCTTTTTTGTAGAGTGTCATTGGATCTTTTGGGTAGATGCCCAGTAATGGGATTGCTGGATCAAATGGTAGATCCACTTGTATCGCTTTAAGGTATGTCCATCTTTGTTTACTTTTTAAATTGTAGTTAATATAGTGTTGTTAAAATTACAGAGAAAGAGGCATCAAAAAGAGAAAGAAGAAAACAACCATACATATTTTTTTTAAAAAAATCCTTTCTAACAAGTTTACTATAAACTAGAACAAGATTCTGGGTGGAGAATTGTCACAACCACAAGATACGGTAAAACTGAAAATTCCCAAAAGGAAAATGATCATAAGTTGCTCTGTTTCCGTCCTCCAGTGGATCAATTAAATTGTGGACAGACATGGGATTTGGAATCAGCAAGACCTGGGTTTGAGTTCTTGCTTGAATATTAACCAGTTGTTTGATACTGGATAGTCGCTGTCTTAGTCTGCTTGGGCTGCCATAACAAAATACCATATCCTGGGTGCTTTAAACATCAGAATTGTATTTTCTCACAGCTCTGGAGGCTGAGAAGTCCAAGATCGAGGTGCTGAACAAGTCAGTTCCCGTCCTGGTAAAGTCTCTCTTCCTGGACTTGCAGACCTTCTCGCTGTGTCCTCACATGGCAGAGAGGACATCGTCTTCTTATGAGGGCACTAGCTCTATTGGATTATAGTCCAACCCTTATGATTTTATTTAATCTTTATCACCTCCTCATACACCATATTGCCAAACATAGTCACGTTGGGTGTTAGGGCTTCAACATATGAATTCAGGGTGTGGGAATTTAGTCCATAGCAGTTGCCTACCCTCTCTCAGCTTCAGAGAAGCTTCTACTTTCCCTGAGTTTCTTTGATGGAAAATGGAGGTAATATATACCAAATAAAATTCTTATGAAGATTGCTGTTCATGTAAAGGACTTGATACTGAGCAAGTGATCACTATGAGTTAATTGCTGTTCTTGATATTATTCTGTTCGGACAGCAAATTAGTAGCTGGGTCACCTTAATAGTATTTCGCTATTTAAATGCTTTGCCATGGATTTTGTATATCCCCTGAAAACGTCATTGACCCTGAGCTAGAGGTTTTCAGGACTGAGGGATGGTGGTGAACAAGTAATTTCAAATGAGAAGACAAACAAAAAACAAAAAACAAAAACCACAACTGTACTTGTAGGGAACCAGGTGGTTCAGGGATGTGTTTTGTCCCCTGAAACCACATGAAATTCATGTGACAGCCCTGTAAATTTCTGGGTTGGCCTCGATTATTTGTTGTGTTTTTACATTCACTGGGTTAAGTGGCTTTTAAGCTTGATTTCTTCACTTTCTCTGAATCTAATCTCAGGTACTGCTTATAGCGATATTTGTTATTTACCCATCAGGATTTCAGCAATAGCAAAGATTATGTGAAAAAATCAAATCAAAATAAAATAAAATAAAATAAATCATAACCCTCCACAATAACAAAAATAGACTTAACAATGAAACTCAGGTTTTTGTGAAGATTTAATTTGTTTTTTGTTTTTCTTTTTTTTTGTTTTTTTTAGACGGAGTCTCACTCTGTCTGTCACCCTGGGTAGAGTGCAGTGGCATCATCGTGGCTCACTGCAGCCTCAAACTCCTGGGCTCAAGGGATCGTCCTGCCTCAGCTGCCCACATAGCTGGAACTATAGGCATGCCACAACACCCAGCTAATTTTTCTATTTTTAGTAGAGACAGGGTCTCTCTCTTGCTCAGGCTGATATTCTGAGCTCAAGCAATCCTCCCTGTTTGGCCTTCCAGAGTGCCAGGATTATAAGCCCGAGCCACCAAGCCCAGCTGTTTTTTCCAATTCTTTTTGGTCACCTTGGCTCTGGTAACTACACTACTAAATAGTGAAAAATTGAAGTCAAATGTTTTGAGATATAAATCTTTATAGATATTTCATCTCTAGCATAGAACATAATGTCTAATACCAAGTGTGTATTGGATGGATGGATGGATGGATGGATGGATGGGTGGATATATATTCAATGTTTAATTAATTCAGCCTATAACTCAGAACATTTGAGACAAGAAAATATAAACACAGTACATGGGCAATTGGTAGATTTTAAAAACACTGTTATAGTCCACTTTCACCCTGCCACATTAAATTCTTCCAGCCACATTAAATTCCCTTGACTATGAAGTGCTCTTTCTTACTTTCTAGCTGTTGACTAGCATTCATTTATTTAGCCTAGAGCTTTTTTCCCTCACTCTTTTCTCTTCCATGACTCTTATTTATCTGTCAAGTTTCAGGGTGCAGGCTTCTCCTTCTGGGAAACCCTTTCTGACCCGAAATTCAAAGGTAGCATGCCTCCTTTTGAATCTGATAGTACTGGGTAGTTTCTCTACTAAACATAGGGCTAATCACACCATATTTGCTTATTTGTTTCTTACAACATAAAATGCAATAAAAATAAATAAACAACAACAAAACACCAAAAGTAGTGAAAAGAGATCCATTCTTTATTTAGTATTTCTCAAAGAATGCCAACTCCAAGTTTTAACTGAAACAAGAGTTCTTAAAATTGTTTTCCACAGATGATGTCCCAAAACCTTATTCCTAAGCCTCATTTTTCCTCCCTCACCAAAAACACCTCCCTAAATCCAGGCCAAAGTGAAGTTCTCTTGATTCTTTTTTCCCCTCCTGTCACCTTGCTGTATACATGATTTCCTTTCTTTTTCTCCTCAATATGATATCTTACAGTTCAGAGCTACTCAAAGAACAGTGTGCAGACTCCTTCTGATTCTAGAAATGGGTGTTGTCAACAGCAATGAGAAAAGTACAGAAATCAAGAGGAAATATTTAGAAATTCTGTAGAAAACTAATTGAGCTTCTTTGAGGAATATATTAATATTAATAAAAATGGGCTTGACTTTTGTCTTTTTTAATTTCATTTTTCTGGTATTTTATTTTTATTGTAAATTGGGGAAAAAAAGCTGGCCGTTCACCACATATAGTTTGAGATGCATTCTTCTAGTTTCTTTTGGGGGTTGATATTCAAAATATTTAACAACTTTTCCAAACTGTCCACCATCTGATCAGAATGAAGGCTGATTACAACAGTATTTTTTTTCCCCTTCTGAACATGTATTTGTCTGAATACCTGCCCTACCATTCCTTCTTCTATATCTCCCCCTTTCCTGATTTCCCCAATTCTATAAAACAGTTCAGGAACAAAGGAAGGGATAACTTTACATGATAGGGTTAGCAGGAGAGACCAAGAAGTCAAAGACAAAGTCCTCTTTCTTAGCCCACTAAGTCTGGTGAGGGTAGCAAGGTAGAGAAACAGCATCAGAGGTAAGGGTTGGACATTATTTATAATTTAACATTTTTTCTTCTATGCCCAGTATAAAATGCAAATTTATTTTGGAAGAAAAAGACTGAAGGCATGAAATATATTTCTTAATATATAAAAGTATTTTGTTACAGATTTGAAAGTTTAATTTTGAAGTGATAGTAGCAGATACCCATTCAAGGGGAAAGACTAACTTAAGACAGATAATATAGAAAGATGAGAGTAAAACCTCTGTCGAATGACTTCATTAGATACTTTTTATTTTATTTTTTTCTTAATTTATAAAGATTTTGAATAAGACCACATAAATCAAGTGTTAAGCAGCATAAAATTTCTATTTAAGTTAGTTTACTTTTCACATTTCTGTTATTATCTAAGGTCATTTGCCTCTAATTTTATGAAATTTTATGAGCACTCTGGTTATTGTTATACTTTTAATACAAACGTGCTATCTACTCTATTTTAAAACAATTCCTTTAATGCCTTACTGAGTTGTTAAATTCTTAGATGGAAGTGTTTCTAAATATGAAATGCTTAGGACATGAACTTTTTTTGGACATAGTATTTGTAAAGCCATTGGATCTCATTTTGAAAATGGCTTCCGACTGGCTTTTTGCCCTCTCTTTAGTTTTGTAAAGATATTTCCTTGGGACCTACATGCTCTGCTTCTTTAAAGCTTTTCTCATACAGGAAATACTTTGCATTGTTTAGGAAGGCATTGAAAATACCATCTAGTATTAGTAACGTCTCTCTTCTTTTTGTTCACATTATCCTTAGATTTTTAAATGTCGAGCCATCTCCATTGACTGATAAATTGATCATTTTATGAGACAAGTAGCCTGTCTGAATCATTCTCTACTCACATCTACTTCATACGCTTTTCTCTTTCTGGGCAAACCCATTCATATCTACCACTTCAATTACCATCACTATTCAGAGAGCTCCCAAATCACCTTCTTCAGCCCTGAGTACTCTCCTTGTTGACAATCTGAATTTTCAAGTGCCTAATGAATATTTTTAGTTGCCTATACCTGATTTCCTTAAACACAATACATTTGAAATGAAATGGATTTTTTCTACCCACTCTCATTCTCATCCCTGATAAAATAATCTCTTCTTCTTTTTTGGTCATTATTTTTATTCATAGTGACATCAATTTTCTATTTGCCTTTGTACGCAAAAACTCATCCTTCTCCCTTTCTCTCACAAACATGATTAGTAACCAAGTCTTCCTGATTCTACCTCAAAAATGTTTGTTGTATGTTTTTGTTATCTTTTCTCATTTCTATTCCTTTTGGTCTGCACTTTACTTCCTGCTTTTAATTTCTTGCCATTCGATTTCAGTCTCCATTGTGCCAGAGGATTTTCTTCCTAAACCACAGGTGGGTTCATAATGACCTTACCTTTTCTCAAAACTCTTCTAGTTTTCTACCACTTGCAGAATAAATTCCAATTATTTAGGATGGAATTCAAAACCTTTCAGGATGTGTTATTTAATATAAATCTAAACCTCAGTAAATTCAGTATATTTCTAATATCTAGGATTTGCCATTTCATATGTCTCTATATTTTAAAATATTTTATTTCCAATCCTTTTCTTCATGTTATCATTCTCCTAAACTTTCTAGACTTACCTCAAAAGCCTCCTTATTTCCTGTACTTGAGAGGCTCATTCCTATGAAATCCTAGAGAAATTGGTTTGGATCTCTACTTTGCTTTGGTTTTGTTATGAATATAATGCAATTTTATCACAGATACATTTAATTTACTCAAATCATTTATATGTATGCGCACACTTCAATAGTACTGCTGAGTCTGTGTCTGCCCACCATTATTTTCATAGAAAACATAAGATGAGAGTCATGGATTGTTAAGTTCCCCATAGAGATTTCCATTCCCACAGGCTTTTGATAGGACAATCTTACTGAGTTATGACCTGATGTGGTCCTAATTTGGGAAGATGTAGCAATTTTTGCATATTTTAGCAATGTCCCTATATGCTAAGACAATAATAAAGAAACACTTCTTTGTGGGCCACTCTTTCCATGGTCATGCTGGATTAATTGAGAGATGAGCATTCATTTCTTCTTCTTTTAAATTGTACCCTCTGACAGCAGAGCAAGTTCATGTCTGATATGACAGTTTCCTAAGGAGATTTTCCATTTTTAAATAAGAAGCAAATCTCTCCACTTGGGGGTTTTGAAGTTTTAGTTTCAGGATTGTAGACTCCCTAAGGAAACACGTATTGTCATTTGTTTCCATTTTTGCATGTATCATAATGATCTACTCTGTGTTTAATGCATCATATTTAACCTAAATTTATTTTGATTTTGTCTAGCCAGCATAGGTCACACAGAGACACCAGATAGTCTCAAGCAATGTCAGGATTCTTCTGTTTGACTGTTTTTCTTGTATGGTGGGTATTCTATGTATCTTCTCCTTTAACATTTTGTAATCAGTTGAAACATCCTACAGGAAACCCTTACTACCGCCCTTGTGAAACATCAAAACAGACACCAGGCTAAGCATGTTAACTTCTTACCCAAGTAAATAAAAATGCTAGGATGATATGATTGAATTTGCATGAAATTCAAGAAGAAAGTTCATCTCAGCCCTCGAAAGAGTCATAAAACAGTACCAAGGGACTCACAAATGTGATGAATTGGTCTCATGTGGATTCAAACTCACAAATCATAGCTAACTGTGTCTTTCAGGAATATTCTTTTTAGTTTGATAGAGGAAAAGAGTGGTTTAATGTACTTGCATGAATATATATATATGTATATATCATCACATCTCAGTAATAATAAACTCTGCTTCTCTATCATGTTGTGACATTTTAATACCTTTGCAGAAAAAGATGACATGGAGTCATCTGCAAGTTGTAACATTTCAATTTTACACTTAGGAGATTTCATCTTTTGATGGCATTTCTTTTATAACCTGAGTAATGTAAGGTTATGTTGTCTCTCATTACCACCTTTGATCATCCTTTCAGCAGAGTAGGCTAATACCATCATCATCATTAAGCTCTGGAAGAATTTCCTGCTAGTGTTTTTTTTTTAGATAATCACAATATTTTTCATTTTATGAAAAGCACAAAGGGAATTTGTACGTCTCTCTTATTTTTTACATTGAGCGTTTGGGATGGAATCAAAAGGGAAACATAAAATAAGTATCCTGAAAAAAAATCCTATTATACTTTTAAATTACATTTTCTTTGTATTGTCCTGTGTGTTTTTAGGATGTGCCATTGTCCAGAATGAGGCTTTGAATTGAAGAACTAGGTTAGATGTTTATCTAAATTGTCATATTTCATCTATATTTTTAAGTCTCATCACAAATATTTAAATGCTAGTCAGAATCCTAGCCTGAAACTGGAAGCTTATGGTTTTTAGCATTAGGCCTGTTGTCCTTCATATTTTCTCCCACAATTCCTGTTCCAATTAAACTATTGAGAATACAGTGGACCCTTGAACAGCACAAGGGTTATGGGCAGTGAATCCCCATGCAGTCAAAAATCTTGTATAACTTTTGACTCTCCAAAACTTAAATAGTAGTAGCCTACTGTTGTCTAGAAGCCCTACCAATAAATAGTTGATTAACATATATTGTTGTATGTATTATATACTGTATTCCTAAAATAAATAGAATGACAAACATGTTATTAAGAAAATCACAAGGAAAAGAAAATCTATCTACTATTCGTTAAGTGGAAGCGGATCAACATAAAGGTCTTCATATCTTCACATTGAGCAAGCTGAAAAGGAGGAGGAAGAGGAGGGTTAGCAGAGGCAGAAGAAAATCTGCATATAACTGGACCCGTGTAGTTCAAACTGATGTTGTTCAAGGGTCAACTGTGTATTACGTTTCATTATTACTAATGCTACCCATTGTTTTTTCTTGGAAGAGCTTTTTTATAATTGGAGTGTGATAAATATTACATGAAATTATTTCATGTATGCAAATCATATCTGCTGTGCTTGTATCAATGTCAAAGGAATCTTATTAGTATTTGGACTGCTACAGAATGACAGTGAAGTCTGAATAATTCATTAGCTGCTAAAAGGTCAGCTTGACTACTTCCACAAACATTTACGAAGGTACATTATGGTTTAGTCATAAAGAACTTAACCATAGCTTTGATTATTTATTTTTCACCACCATCATATGAGGTCAGTAAAAATTATCTTTGTTTCTATGATTCTATGCTTAGGAGGACTGAAGGATGCGGAAATAGATGGAAACTGTGGTTAAGCCTGTTACCCAAAGTTATAACCAAGGTCACAGATAGAATAAAAATCTGAAATTACATATCTAAACCCCTACGTGTCCTTTTATTGTTCAAGCAAAGGAGGCAGATTACTTCCTAGATGTGATATGTTTGCCAATTTTCAGCTTGGAACGGAACAGTACTTTATATAGCACCTTTAAAATTCATCTCATCCAATAACTCAGCAAATATTTCTTTAGTGCCTACTATGTGAACTTCACTATGAAGGACTATGCACATGACAATCATCTTTTCTCTCCTCAAGGAGCTTCGTATACACAATTCACCTTATCAGCAGACACAGAGGAATGAAGGACATATCGTAACTGTTGAAAGGAAGCACTAGACACAAGATCAAAAGGCATAAGCTGATTTCCCTTCCAAATATGTATTCCATCTTTTTCTGGCTTCTGAAGCTTAGACCTAGGCCTGTGGCCGAGGTGTGTATCTACCTAAACAGCCAAATGATTCGGTATACCCTTAAATCGGTAATCTTTAAATATTTGCTTAGCATTTGTTTGTCTGGATAGGAAAGATGAACTTTCCATTTATTAAATATATAATTTCTTTTTTTTTTTTACATTCCAAATAAGCACTTTATGACATGCGAAGATGAATGAATCTTGGTTTACAGTCTCAGATGTGAGATGTAATATTTTAAATTTCAAAAGTTCAGTTTAATATTCTAAACAATGTTCCACTGTCTTTGAGCACTTGATTTTTGCTGGACTGGTGAAAAACTTTGATCCTACTAGGTGTTCCTACCCATCCCAGGGTTGTGTCTTGGTGACAAGAAAGGGATAGAGTATATTAGTTTATCAGGTACTAGTACAAACCAAGTATTAATAAAAGTAATGGGAAAAAAAACAGAAGCAAAATGTCTGCAGATTACTATCTCAGAATATTATATCAAACACATTCTCTTGTTGTATAGTCAATTTTTTTTTAATCCAGGGTTTTTCTCAGAGCTATGGAAAAGATAAGCCACAGCTATTTGTCCAGGACAGTAATTGCCAGGCTTTGGCAGGTGGGTGGATTAAGTGGGCCCCTCATTAGGAAATGCAGCCTTGACCTCCTGGGAGATCCTCTGTCCTCCCAGCATGGAGTCTCTCCTGTTACTCTCCTCCTGGAGCCTCTCCTCCTGGAGCCTGGTCACAGGCAAACAGAATTACCCCGAGTTACTATCATCTGGCTTGAATGTAGAAACTAGAATGGACTCAGACTAGACTCTCTGAATTCCTGAGACAGCCCCTGAAGGTCCTGGCATCCACATTATTAGTGGGAGACCCCCACCTCCACCCCATATACCATCCATTATCCTATGTTCTACTCCAAAGGCAAATTAAGGAGTTCTTGCATTTTCATAACTGTTGGTTGCTGCCCTGGAATATCCACCCTCTGAGATCAGGCAACTGCCTCTTTTTTTTTTTTTTTTTGGAGTGGGGAGACAGGGTCTCCCTCCATTGTCTAGGCTGAGGTGCAGTGGTGTAATCACAGTTCAATGTAACCTTGAACTCCTGGGCTCATGCAAGTGAACTGCATCAGCCTCCCAAGGTAGCTGGGACTGCAGGCACATGCCACCACACCCTACTAATTTTTAAAACTTTTCTAGACATACTGCCTTACTTTGTTGCCCAGGCTGGTCTGGAACTCCTGCCCTGAAGCCATCTTCCCGCTTCGGCCTCCCAAAGTGCTGAGATTACAGGCATGAGCCCTCATAACTGGAGATGGCTCCCTTTAAATCCTTCCTGTGGAAACTTTGTTTTTCAGCATGATCTCTTTGCCAGTACTATGAGCACATCTCTGTCATATTCCAAGGCCAATTTCACTGGAATGCAACTGGAGAATCTAGCTTCTCTTGGAGAAGCGTCCTCATCTACCATGCATAAATCTTATTCAACAGACTCAAGTTTTCAACAAATATCGTTCTTTTGTTCTCTATAACGCAAGCTAAATTTTGACTCTAGGCTGGCAGAAAACTAAATATTGATTCTTTTTGAGGATTTAACCACTCAAATTGTCAGGAATTTCAGGACCTCCAAGGAATTAAGAGGGAGCCATACAGGTAACAGAGGAGTGCCAATGGCTGTCTAAGATATTCTCATTCTAGAGGCCTCAAAATCTTTTACAAAATTGCCTATGGTTTAGTATCCCTGCAAGTACTGCTCAATCATGTCTCATTGAGTTGGTCTGACCAATTCCCTGAAGAAATATCCTGTACTCAGAATTTATAGATTTGGAATCCACAAATATCTCATTCTCATTCTGTCTCTTTGTCTCTCTTTTCGCTCTTGTACGTGTGTGTCTCATCTTCTTTCTTCCAATTTCTGGCCTTAACACTTTCTATGCCAAGAAATCCCATTCCCCAGCAGGGAAAGAAAAAGATGAAACTGAAATAACAACAATAAAGGACAAAAGAAAATACCATGAATAAAATCTCCAAATATTATTCCAGATAAACATGCAACCAACTAAACATGATTTTGTTGTTTCTCTTATTTCATTCTCTGTCAGTAACTTTCATTTATCACATACACAGGAAACTGAAATATAAGGAGTTCCTTTTTTATTTTTATTTATTTATTTTTTATTTTTTTATTTTAGCGTATTATGGGGGTACAAGTGTTAAGGTTACTTATATTGCCCATGACCCCCTCCCCCCTTGAGTAAGAGCTTCAAGCATGTCCATCCCCCAAACGTTGCACATCTTACTCATTGTGGTTGTATATACCCATCCCCTCCTCCCCTCTCCCAACCCCCTGACACCCGATAAATGTTACTCCTATATATCCACTTAGGTGTTGATCCGCTAATACCAATTTGCTGGTGAGTACATGTGGTGCTGGTTTTTCCATTCTTGAGATACTTCACTTAGTAGATCCTTTTTTGTTTTTTGTTTCCATTGTTAGCAAGTTTTCCTCCATTTTTAAAAATAGCTTTTGGTTTCTCTTTAACATTTTTTGGTAATTTTCCTAAATCTCAGAATTTCTTTTGGAGGGGTATCAACAATCTTATTTTAGATAACAAAATAAATCTCTCAATCTGTGCTGTACACTCTCTGGTTCTGTAATTTAAATTGACTATAATTTCTGAGTCAAGGTTTCAGGGCTATTATTTTGGCCTATAGCTACAACCCCCATTTTGAACATTTGAACTAAACTAAGCAAACAAACTGAAAGCCCAAACAAAACCAAGAAAACCCACATTGGACAGAAATAGGTGTCTTTGAAAATTGCTCATCTCTAATTCAGCGGGAGTATGATCAATGTGTATTTTGCCACTTTGTTAATTATGTTAGAAATTTGTGTAAGAAATTCAATTGAACTGGTATTATATTACAGTTCTGCTCAATGATTATTTTAGCACCCTTTAATGTTGGCATTTGAGGCATCTTCCTGACTGCTCTATCCTGTAATCTGACATTGGTCCACCCTGGAATCTTGCTTGGACCAATGTAATAGCCATCTAATTAGTCTCCTGCCTCTGGTCTTACTGTATTCGAGGCATTCAGCCACAGGGTAGCCAGAGGTATATGTCTGAAATGCAAATCTAAGCATGGTACCCACTTGCTCAAAACCCTTCAGCGACTTCCCTGAATCTATGACAGGGAACTACAATAAACTACCTGCTTAGATTCTTCTGGAATGCCTTTAAAAGTACAGAATACTGAACCCTACTTGACAAATACTGACTGAGAATTTCTGGTGAGACTGGAAAATCTCTGTCGGGCTTTAGAAATTAGCATTTGCATTTTAGCAAGAATCCTGGGGGATTCTTATGTCTGACAAAGTTTCAGAATCATTGAAGATAGTAAAAAAAATCATTAAATATGATTGCCTTGCTTATCCTACTATTATTATGCACTCTCTGCCCAAGCCATCTTGATTACTTGTATTTTTCTATTGCTTTCATGCCTTCTTTCTTTTTCACAGCTATTTCCTTATCTTGTCTGCCCATTCTTATCCTTTTTTAACTGGCTGATTCCTACTTGTTCTGTAAGAGTCAGGAGGAACAATTCTTCATCTGGGAAGTCTTTTCTGACTTCCCACCTCCCACAGAGAACCATTCTCACCTCCCTAAATATTCCTATCCCATTTAATAAATACCACCATTACAGTGAGAAAGGGTGCAGGTTAAAACTAGTGGCCAGCTGCGAGTATTGTGGCCAAAGATGGGGCATGAACTAATGCACCTGACTCTTACTGTGAGGGTGGTAATTGTATTTTCTCAGTTTCTATATTGGCATTCGCTGCAATGGCTGTCATATTGAAGGTATTAATTTTTTGAAAGGATATATTAAAAAAAATAAATGTGTAACAGGAAAATATGATAGGACTGTTTCTGTTCCCTAGGACTGGACAGCTCAAGTCAGGCCAAAGCCAAAGAAAATGTCACTAAATGCATTCTATTCTGAGCATACATCTCCTTCCAGGACTTCCTAAGTGCTATTGGAATCAGGCCTCCTTTTACTCCCTACCCTCTCAAGCTTACTTTCTGCCCAAATATATCTCCGAAGTGTGTGGGGCAAGAGAAAAAGGGAGTGTCACCAGGGTCACGGGCTCATGGGAAGTGAATTCCGGATGGTGAGAGGCTGGGCTGTCTGCTGCTAAATCGAGTGACAGCGATGCTTTAGGAGAATCATTTTATATACCTGTGCTACAATAATACATGGGAGTGCCTTGTCTTATTTTGAATATACAGTTGCACAGTAGATAGATTTCTGACTGACTCTCTGCCTTTCTGAGCAGAGGAAAAGAGAACTGGAGAGAAAGCAGGGCAGAGTGAGGTGGGTGTAAACCGGTCTACATGCTCACAGGCATGGCGACGACGTATGGATTTCCTCAGTGCCAAATGCACACTGTGGGAGTTAACTGGTCTCCAGCCATCCTTTGGGGACCAGTGCAGGAAGGCAGGTGGCCAAGGAAGATGGCTTTACACGAGGTAGACTCTTGAGAGGATTATAGTGGAAGAGGATAAACGTGAACTCCCATGTCCAGGGCCTTCTGCAGTAGAAAAGCCCTGCAAGGTGGGTGCTCTGAGACAGAAGTCCCTCACTAGAGGCACACCTGAGAACAGAGGCGACCAGTCAGCGTTAGCCAGAAAAGCAGTGGCAGCCTCCACAAAGAAAATTGTGTTCATACACAGTCAATACATTGATGTTCATCATTTCTCCTTATTTCCTTTTTATCCTCACTATTAGAGTAGCTACTTCCTAGCAGAGGGAAGGAAGGGAAGAACCAAAAAAGAAAACATGTCTCCGTTCTAATTAATGCTCTGAAAGCTGCAATTATAACAAACAATGGGGGAAGAGGAGAGCTTTAAATAGATTATCGTATAAAATTTTATACCGAGTTGGACTAACTATACAGTGGACAATGTCCAGAGAGCTATAGATAAGTCCTAAGACGGCAATTAAAGGATCTGCCTCCCAGCAGGGAACGGGAATTCAACAAAACACATTGGAAAGCGGTAATTAAGGAAAAGTAGGTCATTTAATATTTTTATACCATCAAATTGGGTTTCCTTTAGAAAAATCCATTGATTAGAATGAAAATAGTGAACACTAGAAGGCAACAGGGGTTCACCAATGGCCAGTCATATCACAATAATACCATTTCATCCTCTGAAAGTGTTTCTAGAGGTTTGGAAATACCCAAGCCTAATCAAGACAAACAAGAAGCCTCAGGATAAGAATGGAGATAAAGAAACTTGTAGTTTGTATGAGCGTCTAAGGGAATAAAAACGTCAACCAGAGTACAGCGAGGTTTATATTAAGTTTAGAAAAAGAAGAATACAAACAATTTATTTTGGTCGGTTTTTACTTGGTCTTCCACATTCAGGAAAGGCAAAGCACTGAAGTAGAGAGGATAAATGTAGCACATCAAATAGGAGGTCTCAGCTTGGGGTTTGATGTCAACCAGGAGTGGAGACTCCTTAAAGCAGTGAGACTAGCTCTCAACATTTGCTCCTACTAAGTGACAGTAACAGTATCGCCCATTTTGGATTAGAGTGCAGATTAAGTGAAATTACATTCACATAGAGTGTGATAACAAACACAGTATAAATTCTAATGAATGTGAATTTCTTTCTTTCCAAGAAAAGTATATTCCACTGCTGGAGAAAATATTAATTCCTCATGTTTTACTAATAGACGAAACCTCCTTCAAAAAGGTGCAACACTTTTAACACTAGTTTAACCCTCATCAACCTACTTTTGAATTATAAACTCTATTTCCCAGATGCTTTGATTCTGATGACGTGTGATTTGGATGGATACGCCAGTGTTCTAGGTTTATGAAATCCAGAGCTCCATTCTATGTTGATGAGTCATTATTTTCTCATGTTCGGTTACTCATACCCTGACTTGTCTACTGAAAGCTTGGTCTGTTCTTGGTGAAATGCTAAAATTAGGTTTCTGAGTTAGGGAAGCTGAGGGTTATTAGCCCGTGGAAAGCGATGACTGCAAGAAGGGATAACTTCCTACTCATGGAGGACCAGCTAGTCTTAATGTGTCGTCACATCGCTTCTGCTTCTGTTTTGAATTGTTCTGTGGAACCACATCGTGACTTTAAGAACAGACAGTTTTGGAAAGAAGGCAACTCTAGAATGTGTCATGAAACTACAGCTCTAACACTGGCGTGAACAAAATGGCAAACGCGTTATGCGGGATAGTTAGGCAGATTAAACAGCAGGTATCTCTTCTCCTCGGGGCAGAAAATGACATGAAACTGCACGCAGGCATTAAGGGAAAAGGTTCACAATGTAAAAAAATTGTTAGCCACCTGCTAGTTCAGTGCAACAGCAGATGCACATGTTAAATGTTCACCAAGCCAAAATGACTTTTTAAAGCTTTCGTGTGGTTAGAATGTCACTTTTTGTCCTTTGAAAACATCAGGACAAATAAGACAATGCTGGGGTGCATTGCATGTTTTAAGTTTTTGTTTCGAGAGGAAATGATAATTTTATTTCTTAAATTGAACATAAAATGTAATAAAAAGCTAAAAAATAAATCTGTGGACATGTATCTTTTGTAATAAGATTTCAAAAATTAACCCTTACACTAGTACAACATTTCAAGAATATTAGGAATTATTTGGTCGACTCTGCCATTAATTATGCTTTTTGTTAAAATACAAAACTAATTATCTTTACCCAGATTTTATTCCTTGCGGTTTGTTGATGGTATAGTACAGCATAAACATTTTCTGCAAAACTAAATTTTCAGCACGTATTATGAGATACTCCCTGTGATTATATGCTCTGTCCCCCAATTTGACTTTGCATCCATGTCAGAAATTATCATAATATTTGGAACATGGATAATAAATATTTTTTCTTATCAATCCATGAATTAGATTTTAGGGCATGCCATTCAAAGGATAAAATAAGATGAGTTGAAAAGTAAAGTTTGTAGAATCATAGATAATTAATGTTGAAATGATGTTAAGACCATATATTTCATCTCCTTCATTTAAAAATCAAGAAAATGAGGACCAAAAAGATGAAATGACTCGAATAACACTATTGACTAATCATTGAAAGAATTCAAACACAAAAATATTTTTTTTGTTTCATATGTAATTTTTTGTTAAACCCATTGTCATCATCATAGTGATTCAACCCTTATTTAAAGAACCTAAAATATTTTTTCACATATTCAATTTATTTGTGAATGATGTAGGTTTCTGCTAATTTCCATTGGTAATCGATTTTATATTATCTTCAGAACACAGCAGCTGAAGTGATACGGTCTAAAAAATTTCTTTGGTAGTCCCACTAAGATAATGCTTTATAATAAATCTACGTGTATATTCACAGGCAATGTGAATTATGGGATGTATTTAATATTATAAAATAGACCTTCTGGCTTTTATAATATTGAGGTAGGATACTCATCCAATAGCCTGGCGTTCTCCTCTATTTCCTAGCCTCCCTTAAAGTCAGGTGGAGATGTGTGACTAACATGGGATAAATGATTGGGAGAAAAGGTAATGCATACTACTTCCAAGCTGAAGTGGTTAAAAGCTGCAGTGCTTCCTCCATACGTTTTTATTGCATTCTGACTCTGAAGCCAGTGTGTTGAAAAGGTATTGGCCCAGGATAGTTGCCTAGCTTCCTGAGTTATCGCTGGGAAGAGAAATGCCTCTTCTATCTTCTATCAGACTTTGAGGGGAAAAAAAATCAGAACAAAAAACTTTGTTTTATTTGAAGTCTCTGAAATTTCAGGGTTTGTCTGCTGGGCAACTGACACAGCTTAACCTCAGTAACACAAGTATTTTGTACACATAGGAGTATGGCAATTTGCTTATTTTAGTTTTTTTTTTTTTACATAATTGTATGTATCTTTCAATTTCCAAATATTTATTATTAGTAGGGTGTATTACTAACTCACATCTAAGGGTAAGGAGGATCTTGCGGAACACTTCATTTGGTGGTGGGCACCTGATTTTCACCCTACACAGTATAGCCCACCTAGTGTTGTTTAGTCTACCTGCCAGACTGAATGGCTAAGTTACCTCACTAGGAAGGCTAGCCTGGGGTAAGAAGGCACACACTCTGGGACTGTAAAGCTCTGGAGATGTTCTACATCACTCCAGAGGTGGCAGGTTAAAACTGGAATTGAATATATGGTTCTTTTTTTTCTTTTGATGATTCTAGATATTCACAGTAAATAATATAAACATGATTATCAGAAAGGTTGATGAGTAAAAGCTGCCTTTAAAATCCTTTTCAGGGAGATTGTTGTATTGCTTTCATCCAAGCTCAAAAAATAAGACAGAATCTTGTTCTCTTCTGATACATTTATTGGAGTTTGAATAACATTGAGGAAATCAGCTGGGTTTGTGCATTATTTGCAGAATAAGGTAGGTGCCGATGCTAATACGTCATTGATGGAGCCTGTCTGGATGGGATTTATATTTGTATCTAGACATGTGGTAGCTGTGTGATCTTGGGATCACCACCGAATAGCTTCAAACCTCGATTTTCTTATTCATGAAAATGGGAATAAAAATATATACTTCATTCATTCTTTTTGTGGATTAAGTGATAAAGTGCACAGGAGATACATAGACTGAGTGGCCGATAGCTTCCTTTCTCTTTTGTTTTCTTTACTTGTAAACTGATGTGCACAACATTTTCCTACCTAGCTCACAGAGTTGTTGGACAAAGAAAAAATGAAATAATGTACATAGAAGAAAATCATAATCTGTATCTCGGGTGATTCAAATATAGATTATTAAAATAGTTGAATGCCCCAATAATTCCTATTTTAACATTCCTATTTTAATGTTAAAATAATTTATATTTTAACATTAGGAATGTTAATATTTTGCTATTGTTCAGCAAAATAGGCTGAATTTGCAATGTAAACGATTACAGGATAATTCTGGAAGAGTTGAAAAATTCCAGTTTTTGATACTCTTCTAGAACAGAGGTTGACAACTACAGGCCACAGGTTAAATCCAGCCCTCCTCTTGCTGTTTGGACACAGTTTTACTGGAACACAGCCATATCCATACATATAAAAGTATGTGGCTGCTTTCACACTAGAATGGCAGGGTTGAGTGGTAACAAAAGATACCTCATAGTTCTCAGAGCCTATAATATTTACATTCTGACCCTCTGCAGAAAAAGTTTGCTGACACTCCACTGAATTTTGAGAAATATACCTGTGGGATCTTGTGATTTTTTTAAGTCTCCAAACACAGTTTATTTAAATTAAGTTTCATTTTCAAGCCTCTAACATGTTCTTGATCTTTAGAACCAGGTAGAATTGAAAAAGAAGGATGTCATCATTTTAAGTGACCAATATTTGAATAATCTGTTAGTAATCTATCAGATGAGAAGTAATTTTGTCATATTAGGAAAATAAAAATATTAACTGTTTGATATCCATTTGGCAATTTTAAGCACCTAATCTATGCTAGAAAATGTTCTAGATTCTGTGTATACAGTGGTACGCTTATACAACTTGCATTCAGTCTCCTCAAGTAAGCGATACATAGTCACATAAACAAATTAGGTAGTATTGATAGTAATCTATGTTTTGAAGAAAACAGAGCAAACTAAAAGCATAGATAGTGGCTTCTGAAGGGCGGGCAAAGTCCTATTAAAAATTTCTGCCAACATTTATCAAATGACTACAATGTACCAGATAATGTTCTACACTGTTTGCAACTGCTAACTCACTGGACACCATCAACAACCCTGTGGCGTAGATACAATTAAACCTGTTTTACAGATAAGGAAACCAGAACAAAGAGGTCAGTAACTGCCTAAACTCACCTGCCTCACTTGTGATAGGAACCAGGATTTGAATCTACGAAGTCCAAATTCAAAGTTCAAGCTATTTGCCACTCTGTTGAGTGATCAGGAAGACTTCGCTGAGCCTGTTTACTGAGTGGATAGGGTAGATCAAGGCACAGAAATTCCTTGTGGAGGAGAGTTCTGGGCAGAGGGAATGGGAAGCACACAGGTTTGGGAGCTGAAATGTACTTGGGGTGCTTGACCACTAGAAAGATAGTGCGTCTATGGCAGTAAATAAAGGGGAAAATAGTAGGAAATGAAGTCAAACTACATCCTAGCATGTAGAATATGGAAATATACTTAGATTTTATTCTAAGTGTGATGGCTTTAAACCATGGAGCGAATTGACATGATTTACAATGTAGAAGCAGCTCTCTGACTGCCTCTGGGAAACAGACTATAGGAAGAAAAGAATAGAAACATGATATAGAACAAACTGCCAGCTGGGTACAATATCCATTCTCTCTCTCCACCTCTACCACCAGAGCCCCTATTTTTTCAGGTTGCACTGCACACAGATAAAAACGATATTTCCTAGCTTCTCTTGCAGTTTGGAACTGTTACGTGACTGTCAATACGGTGTAAGCTGAAGCCGCTGGGTGAGACTTTGGGGGAAAGCTCTAAATATGGAGCTGACCCAGAGGGCAGTCTTTCTCCTTTGTCCCACTTCTTCCTTTTCAGAGTTGAGGATAGAAGATGAAGTCACAAGGACCAAATCAAAACTGTTAGGCTATCAAGCGTGCAAGCTATTATCTAAGGATGTCTGAGAGACAGAATGGGCCAAGGATTGTGAACTGTTGCAGAAGACCTAGATCACTACATTCCAATTTCTACTTTCATGAGAGAAAAATCAGCTCCAATTTTATTTCAGCCACATTTATTTGAATTATTTTCCAATATGCAGCTAAACTCATTCTCCAAATTGAACATTGAGGTGAGTCAGAGAATTATCAAAGTCATCCAAGCAAAAGAAGATGGCTGTTTGGACATAGGGGTATCTACAAAGGTGATCAATCAATCTAATACTGGCTTAAGAATGCAGTCCGTAAATATTCACTTGAAAGAAACAATGAATGAATGAATAAGTAAATGAATGAATTGAATGTTTCAATTTACTAAAATGATAATTAAAGTAGTTACAAAATCTCTAAAACTAAAATTCACCATGATAGCATTGATGTTAAAATATGTACATAAAATAAGGTGAGTAAAATACAAAAGAGAAAACAGTTATGTTAATGTTGTATTAATGTTCTAGTTGCAATTTTAAAAATGACTAAAAAATAAATTTAGCTTCTTAAAATGTCATTAAGTCATGTATAGGCAGCCTCCCAGGAACAGATCAACATTTAAATCCTATCAGATGAGTAAAACTTTCTTCTTTTTTTTTTTTTTAACTTAAGCATACAAAGTCCTTAATCTTTTCCCTCTAAATCCTTACTGCTTTACATACGCCACGTTTGCTAGATTGAAACTTTTGGTGGGTACATTAAGGACATTTTAATCCCCCCTTTTGTGAGATCAATGTAATCTCCCTCCACCGCCTGCTTTATACGTTAGGGGATTCTACAAACCAAGTGAAATTCAATAACAGTCGTGGATGATGTGCTGGATAATTTAAAGATGCAGCCACCTGACAGCTGATTCTTCAGTGACTCCACTTCTACTGACAGAGGTAAAAGAAAATGCTGAAGTTGTCAGTCTGCTTCTATTTTTTATGAGCAAATTTCGTAGGTTTTGGAGCTATGGGATGGAGGTGCATTGCAGGGATGAACTTCATGTGCCAGTCTGCAAACCAATCCTTGCTCTCTCTTGGGATGGGAATAACTTGTGGAGCATTTTTCACCTGAGGATGGCAGAGTGCCCCATTAAAATGGATTTATTAAACCTCCAGGGCCCTCTGTAGAAGAGGGATGGTCAGCTGCTATTTCATCAAATGGGAAAACTGGGCAAAAACTGAGTCCCAGTGACTAGATTATAGTACCAAAAATTGGCAAACTTTACATTCTTTTTGCCCTGGTTTTACACCTGGGGTCAACTTAGTCATGAGGCAACTGATATTTTGAGTACCGATGGGTATGCGAGAAGAGTAAAATAATATATGTACAATTTCTCAATGTCAGCCCTATTGACATTTGGGGTGAAATAATTCTTTATTGTAGGGTAGTGACTTCCGGCTTTCCTGTGCATTATAGGATGTCTAGCAGCATCCTTTGCTCGTACTCACCGGATACCAGCAGCAATTCCCCATTGTGACCACCAAAAATATGTCTCTAGACATTGTCAAATACCCTGGGGGGGGGGACAATAAGCCCACCATTCCTCCACTGAGAACCATTGTGCTTGCTTTATACGAGATGAAAAAGAGGCTAAAGAACAAATTTTGCTTTTAGTATTGGCTGCAT
The DNA here is from genome assembly GCA_008750895.1 of Mirza zaza. NCBI lineage: Eukaryota > Metazoa > Chordata > Mammalia > Primates > Cheirogaleidae > Mirza > Mirza zaza. The sequence goes on from VSMD01014471.1 coordinate 101,108, forward strand.
AGTAGTATTCATCTTCGCATAGAGAAAGTCCAGAGGTGAGATGTAAACACAAGCTTGATTTAAACAAAGATTGAACAGCAAAAAGATTTGGGATCCAAGAAGGGTACGGGTGGTGATATAAAAGCCATCAAAACAGTCGAAAGTGATCTAGTTTGAGTGATCCATCCATTTAGCTAAAGTGGGAGGAAGCTGGCAAAAGGCAGGTGAGGGTTGAGGGCTCACTGAGCAGGCTGAGGCAAGCACAGGGTGAGTGTTAGGCAGGAAACTGAATCCCAACTTATGGCACAGGATGAGAACTTTTCCTTGTCACTTCCAGACTGTGCCAGTCGATAACTTCTGAGCCCGAACATAGTCCATATAAACTGCTTTGGGAAAGGGTGGTGCAGAAACTGTCAGGGAAAGTCATCAATAATTATTGAGAGGCATGAGAGCAAAGGTGACCATTGATAGGAGCTTCTTTCCTTTCATTTATTGCAGATTCATTGCCAGACACTAATTTATCCCCTGAACCTGCATTAAATCAATTCCTAAGCTATAATTACTTGGAGAAGCAGTAATTTTTATATTCAAATATCATTTAACAAACTTTAAATAGCAATAGTAAGAAGAATTGCTATCATTGATCTTGTCAACTTGTATCTGAAAGAAAGGATTCCCTTTTTGGGGATGGAAATCCTTTTCACTCTCTGTAGTTAATTGTAAGTCCTCTTTTAAAAGTACTAAGGTTATTTTTTTTCATAGTAAAATACGCTCAAACCAGCTTAGACTTTATATGAAGCATGGTAATTCTTACAATGTCCTCTCATTAATTAAGTCATCCATCCGTCCCTTCATCCTATCAGTCAAACTGCACAAATCTGTTGAGAATTTGTTGGTGTTAGGCATACATCTAAATAGAGAACAATGAAAATGTAAAAATGTGTCCCTGGCCTCAGGTAGATCATAGAGTCTTAAAGACATGATATTTAATTAATTGTGTTAGTATAAATGCCACTCGCAGATAGTATACATAGCCTTCCCAAAGATGTGGTATTTCACTTAAAATGTGAAGAATTACTGTTGTTTTACTAGCGGAAACATGGATTTTAGGACATAACAATCAGAGCCAGGAGGGAATACAGACGTGTGAAAGGTTGTCATAATCAGAGAACAAAAACTCAATGACATGAGCATTGGGAGCCAAGCCTAAAATTGTAGGCAGAAGTAAGTTTGGAGATATTCTCTTTTAGCATGCCAAGGGACATAGACTTTGACTTTTCAGCAGAGGACTGTTTAAGCAGTGGAGTGACTTGGCCATGTTCATGTCGAATGATCACTCCAAAAGCACTAGGGAAGATTTATCAGCCTTGAGAGAAATTACTTGCAGTCAGAACAAGAGAGACTGATTAGCAGGCTACTGTAGTACTTCACGTGACAAATGGTGATGGCCTCAACTGAAGGAGTGACAATGGGATAGATTGAAAGGAATCATTCTGAGATATGCTTAGGTAGTAGGAGTAAATGGACTTGGGAATTGGTTTGATTGCATATAAAGATGTTGGAAATGGAGGAATAAAGGACTAGTGTTCATTGAGTCTGATATTGGGTCAACATGGTCTACTCAAGAACATGGCAGTGGGCATCAACCACCAGGCATTCTCATACCATTATATCCCATCCCCCAGGTTGGCCGTGGTGGTTCATGCCTATAACCCTAGCATTCCGGGAGGCCGAGGCAGAAGGATTGCTTGAGCTCAGTAGTTCAGGACCAATCTGAGCAAGAATGAGACCCCATCTCTATGAAAAATAGAAAAAATTAGCCAGGTGTGATGGTGTATGCCTGTAGTCCCAACTACTCAGAAGGCTGAGGAAGGAGGATCTCTTGAGCCCAGGAATTTGAAGTTTCAGTGAGCTATGATGATGACTACACTCTAGCCAGGGTGACAGAGCAAGACTCTACACCCAGGATTTTCCTGGGTATTTTGCTTCCTGGTCTTTTACAATACTTTTACAATTTTCTGGCTATTCATTCTTACCATTGCCTTTAATTTCAGTGCTGCATACGTACTTTGACCTTCTTAGCTTTGATTCAGGACATTCTTTTTGGTTTCCTCCAGCCTCATCACTCTTTTCCCCTTGAATGTCCAGGGTTGGGACCACTGATCTCTCCCTAGCTTCCTGGACTCAACCTCGAATGCAGATATACCTTAACTACCCAAAAAGAGTTACGGCAAGTTTTAGATGACTGGATTAGTCGAGATCCTTTAACAAAAGGAATATTCAGTTGTGGATGTCTAGTAGCAGTTACAAATTTTTATGGAAACTCAACAATCAGTACAGGGCAAAATGCAAATAAGAATGTTCTCAGTTTTATATTTAGCCATTGAAGTCATGAGCATGAATACAATAACTCAAGAGGGAAATGTGTAGAATAAGAGGAGATCAAAGATAAATATTAGGAAACAAAGCATTTTAGGGCATAAAAAGGAGGTAGACTAAAATAGAAGGAAAATGAGTGAATTGGTAATAGAGTTAGAAAAATAATTATATACTGAGGTCATAAGGTGAAAAAATCTGAAAAAGGCAGCAGTGGCAAACACTTTTGAGAGAAGCAGCAATATAATGAATTAAAAATGTCCCTCAGATTGTGAAATTAAGAAGTGATCAGCTACAATATAAAAATCGTTTTATGAAGTGATGAAGGCAAATGTCATTTCTGTGGATTAAGGAATAAATGATAAGTGAGAAAATGAAGAAAAAAATTAATTTGTTCTTTCAAGGTCTTGGGAAGTAAACTACGGAGCAAGAATTAGGCTCTGGAAGGAATATATGACCAAAAAAATCTTTAAATGGAAAATAATAAATATGTTCAATATGCTGAGAGAAGCAAAGTGCAAAGTCCAAGAAAAAAGAAGCATCATCCATCAAGCAGGCCAAGATGGAGCAGGAGGGGAATGAGATCATTATTATAGATGGAGCTGTCAGTCTTGGAAGTGAAATGGGACATTTCTTCTGAGACATAAGAGAAAGAAGAAAGAATAGGTGTGGGGAGAAATAGATAGGTAGGTTGACAGATAGGCAGATAAATGAGTTTGGAGGTGGTAAGGGGGAAGTTGGTGGATTTCATATTTCTCAGCCTTCAGATTTTTAGGAGAGTATAAAAGTAAGGTAATTTGCTAGAATTGAGAGCAGCAGAGTGAGATGGGCTTGTGAAAATATAATAAGAATTTAGAATAACTAAAAGAAAGAATACTACCTCATTTAATCATCAAAAATTTTTGAGAGGTAGATATTTTTTTTTTCAATTTTATTAAGAAGAAACTAAAATTGAGAAATCATAGTGCCTCGGAGAAAGTCACAAGTTCTAAATGGCAGAAACAGGATTTTTAACCTACGCATGTCTTATTTTATATTCAGTGCTCTATTAACTGAATTATGCTAAGTAAGCAATAAGAATTATTTGAAATAATTGGCTGGTGGATCTAGACAGAGTGGGGAAACATAGACAAGGCTTCTGAAGGAATAGAATATAGAAGAGTCAAGGAAAATGGTAGTCAAACTTCATTAAATAATATAACTGGTACATTTGGAGTATAGCCATAGAAGATGTAACAAAATAGATGCCTGTGGCTGTAAAGTGGGATTGGGATGTTGCAGTTTCAAAGATGAAGAACATCCAAGTGATAGAAAGTCCTGATGTGACCCATGTTGGATTCCAGAGGACAAGGAACAATGATACTGGCACATCTGTTGAGTTGATCAGTTAACCATGGCAAAGCTGAAATGGTCCTAATGATGTAGGACTTCGGCGAAAAAGAAGATGACTCTTATAAGTGTGGTATCAGAGAAACAAAGGGACAGATCTCCACTCTGTCCTGTTTAGATTTTCGGAAACTTCATCCTTCTCTCTAAGTTTTGAGAGACAAAAGTGTCCATGTCCAGAACAGTAGAGAAGAAGGAATTTGTTTTATGGTTTGTTTTTAACTGTTCTTTACTTTCAATAAAATTTCTATTCCAATCTTCCATTACACCTTTACGAAATTAAAACTTTTTTTGTAAACTTTGAATAAATTTTGTCTAAACCTGGAAAAATCTTTTAGCATTAATAAATAGTTTATATATAAATATATTTCACTTCTGGTAACAATGATGAAAGCAGTGGAAAGTTGGAAAGCCTTCTCGTTCTGTGGTCTGGTACCAATCCCCCATTTATTTTGATGTACAAAATAATAGAATAGATTAACCCTGCTAAATTTATAGTGCCGTATTACTAACCAAAACTGTTTTTTAAGTCAGTCATAATCATGTCTCACCAGGCCATAGATAAATGGTTCTACTAAAGGGAATTTATACTAAGTCAAATTACTGAGAAGAAATAAAATCACTGTGCTTTTAGTTACAGCATTTCCTATTTTTATTTGAGAAGAAGGTGATTTCTCTAGCGGGTGCCAAGGATATGAAAAGCATTTTTGTTCTTTCTATAACAGAATCAGAAAAGGAAAACACTAAAACCAATAACGAAAGTTCAAGTGGCCCTAAACAGAGCTTCCTGCGTAGTGGAAGCATGAGACCTATGTATATGTATCCTGTAACCACACGGCATCTCCCACTGTCTGCTACTATTACAGGGCTGGCTCACGTCATTTTAATATGGTTATTTATTCATCATCCTCATCTGGAAGTTAGCCCCTGCTGCAGGAATTAATATTAACATTAATAATGTGAAATAGAATATTGCAAATTTATTTGGCGAATGGCACTAATAATAGGAGCATATTTTTATCTTTTACAATCAGAGAACACATCTTTTCTTAGGCGAAGAGGATGCTTTTAACCTGCAATCTATCAATAATTCTGATGTATGTCCTTTAGATTTACTTTGTCCTTTTGACTTTCTTTTTTTAAAACATTTACTTATTCTTATTTAATATATCTTCCAAAGTGCTACAGTGGACCATTTCTATCATCATTTTTGAAATTACTGTTTGTTTATATTTTGTTTGATTCTTTTTGCATTTCTAATGACTGAGTTGGATGAAAGTGAAGCAAGTTAGTGAATTAATGAACATAAAAGTAAATTTAGAGACTTAAAATTTTTTTCTTATATTATTGCAAAAGGAAATAGGGATAAAAATCAATACTTTGATAAGGATATAAAATAAAATTTCAATATTAACCCCATATAACCACTGTGGGGCACTTTTGAACATAGAAAGGGGGCAGTTTCAGTAATGAAGACAGTACAATAGGATTATCTCAGGACTGTGGAAATTAAGGACATACACTGGAAAAAAAATTGAAGTGAGAGATTGAAAAAGGGAAAACAGTAGAACCCCACAGGGCAGAATCAGTGGCTTTAATCTTAGGCTAGTGAAAATAGCAGCAGAGCAGACCAACACCCCCCTCCTGTATACTGTAGCCATGGGTTTCCCTAACTGATTAAAGGACTCTTCTATGTCACTTGCATTTGGCTGCATTGAGGTGAAAGTAACAGGGACAATAGGCTGCCACTGCTGTCCTGTACTGTCCACTTTTGAAGGCTTTTCACATTTCCTCCCTCAATGTCAAAGTTTTTTTTAAGGGAATGTGGTCAGTGGAGGGGGAGACAGGGTTTCATCATGCTATCATCTTGCCAAACATTTTAGCTTCTGTTTTGTCCTACTTTTCACACACCACGATTTTAGAAGTTCCACATCTTTGAATTTTCCTTCTTCTTCTACCTTTGACCTATCAGATCAAAATCTGAGCTTTTAGGATACTAGCGTGATCTCAAGGCCTTAGGTGGGTGACCCAACCCAGGAGATCCTTTGTCATGTGTTATGGCGGATGGTTGATGGGAATGGGATGGTTTCTATTGATTTGAGAAGACTGCACTGTTGGAATTTAAATGTGAACTTCCTGTTGTTTTTACAATCTTTTGTTCATTCCTTATTATGTATCTGACACTGCATGAAATCCATTAAATGTAATATGATTTCAAGTTTGGATTACAATTCTATAATGTAGATATTGCCCATCTGAAGATGAGGAAGCTGAGACTCAAAGAAGATAAGCAATTTGCCCCAAGTTACGAAAATAATACATAGACACTGGAATCACTTTTAAACTCAAAGTTTTTGTAGCTAATGACTGCTCTTAATTTCCCTGTTCTGATGTTTGGGGTATTTTTCCATCAACCATCAAAATTAAAAAAAAAAATTAAATATCTCCAGGAATGTATTACCAGTTTCCTTAGAGATAAATATCCCTTCTCTTCATTTATGATTAAACTATACCAGATAATATCCTGAATTAAAAAAAAATAAAGTACACCAGCAAACAAAACTACTAAGGCAAATTCTGTTATTTATTTAGATTAGAAAACACAGTAGGTGGACTTAGCTATACATGCAGCTAACAGCATTTGCGATGCAGGATCTTAAGAACTCATAAATCTAAGCTCAATCATTAGAAAACAATCTTACAACAGAAAGAATCCTGGTAAGAGGCAGCATGTTGGGACAAGAGAGATTTGCCATTTACAGCAGCCACATGCAAAGGAACATGACAAAAGTGAGGGAAAAAAGTCTAGGGTCACAAAAACATTTCACAGTATTCTTGTGTGTGCCTTTGTTTAATGAAAAGAAAGTACTGCTCATCACATTAACAAAACATTTTTCATTAAGGGCCTGTAAATCTTCAATATTCAGCAATTTATGAGCCATTCCAAATTGTATTTAGTTATAAATAAAATGAATCATCTCAGGCTATGAATCTTTTCGACTGACTCAAGCCTGATAAAGATCACCCTTTAGATGCTGTGGCTACTATAGAAGGCAGGGGATAAAGATTTCATTGCATTTTTAATATAAAATTATTTCTAACTTTGACTTTCTAAATATCCCCTGAAGACTTATGCCTACCTATCTCTTGATATAGAGAATCTACTGGTTTGTTTAACTATTAAAAAGTACATTAAGAAAAAAAAAATAAAAAACAGGAAGTAAACTGCTTCATGTCATGCCCCAGAAGCAATCTGCATCATATTTGTGGCTACCTGACTCCACCGGTGAAATAGATGCTCAAAAAGGATTCCTCAGCCTCTGACATTTCAGAAGCTATAGCATTGTTGATGGCTGGAGTATCATTAACAGATGAGATTTGTTCAAGTTACTCCATCCTCCTAGTCTACCCAGCTTAATTGGCATGTCAGCCTATGGATCTATCCTGTGATAAAAGGTCACGTGTTTACTGCTTCTTCCAGCCTGACTGGCAAGTTTTAAGGGCATATGGAGTTGCTTGTAGACAATGAGACCATTAGGTAAACCTTGCTGTGGAACCTGACAAAGGGGCAGACTAAGCATAGGAAAGAGTATTTCCACATGCATCCCAGTTGTCAGACACACCAAATCGAAAGAGAATTGGAAGAGATGTGCAGCTACTGGCTTGTACAGTACAAAACCTTTTTCCTTTTCTTTTTTTCCTTTCTTGCTTTCCTTCCTTGCTCTTTCCCTTTTCTTCCTCTAGCTCCCTTCCTCCTGTCTTTCCTCCCTCCCTCCCTCCCTCCCTCCCTCCCTCCCACCTTCCCTCCCTTCTTTTCCTCTCACTCTCACTCTCTCTCTGACTCTCTCTCTCTCTTTCTCATTCTTTGCTTGTCTTTCTTCAATAGAGCAAGTAACCATAAAATCCAAACTTTCTTGCATAAGGTGAGATCTCAGTTTATGAAACAGAAAAAAAAAAAAAAAAGGTTTAGAAAGAAGATAAATAGCTGAGGAGGGCGGATTGCTCAAGGTCAGGAGTTTGAAACCAGCCTGGACAAGAGCGAGACCCCGTCTCTACTATAAATAGAAAGAAATTAATTGGCCAACTAATACATATAGAAAAAATTAGCCGAGCATGGTGGTGCATACCTGTGGTCCCAGCTACTCGGGAGGAGGCTGAGGCAGGAGGATCGCTTGAGCCCAGGAGTTTGACGTTGCTGTGAGCTAGGCTGACGCCACGGCACCCACTCTAGCCTGGGCAACAAAGCGAGACTCTGTCTCAAAAAAAAAAAAAAAAAAGGTAACTATAATTCTAGGAAAAGACTATATTGTTACAAATGAGGGTTTCATTTCTGTTTCTGTTCCTGCTTGTTTCCCCATGCTGTCGGTAACACACTCTCACCAACAGGCTGTCCCTCTTGCAGGTATTCTACAAAACCTCTTGCATCTGATGTGGGCTGGTAAACTGTTTTTACCCGTCATATCTGCCACAAGATGTTTATGTGATGGGGATGGACTGTGAAGTAAAACCAAAGGGAGTGTTTAAAGCAGGATGTTAAATAAACCTTTTATCATGGTTGGAAGCACATTTTAGGAAATGGACAAGAAGGTAAAGACAGCAGGAATTGCTGCACACATTATACCTGTAAAAGGCATGAGAAATATCTCTTCATCCTGCGTGTTTTGACCAGCCATAGCAAAGGTAGCTGAAGCCTGTCATGATTTCAGGTGACTGAAGGGAAGGATCAACATCTGCCGATGAAAGAAGGGTCATATCACCACACAGATGACTTTACAATGCTTCTAAGGAACCTTGATTCAGTAGCCCCTCCTGTTTCCAGGAATTCATCTTCCTACTAAGAGAAGTATATGAGCATAGTTATACTTACATGTTCCTTTGAGAAATGATTAGTTATTGTCTATCCAGCAAAGCTCATATCTAGTAACTTTCAAGCTTTCTCTCTTACTACTCCCTTTATATTTTTTATCTTCCAGTCAAACCAAGTTATTCCTTGATATCTGAACACGTTTTCTGTTTCTATGTCTTTTCTCATCCTGTTCTATCAGCTAGTATGCTCTTTCATCTTATTCTACCTGTTAGAGACTGATTATTACACTCTTTTATGAAGCCTTTTCTGTTTTTTCCAGACAAACAAATCTCTCCCTTACTTGAATTCCTCTTCTTTTTAATCTCTCTGATGGAATTCATATTTTACCTTATATATTGGTTGTCTATGTGTATCTTATCTCCCCTACTCTAGAAATCTCTTCCAGTGTCTCATTCTAATAGGAAGCTATATTTTATTAATCTGGTTATAATTTCTATTTTGTCAATAGAAAACACTATAAGCAAAGAGCAAAGGATGGAGATTTCCAGGATGTTATTTTTGTTTAATCTTTTAAAAATACATTTTAAAAATTACATAATGGCTTTCTGAATTGAATGTTTTTATAGTACTGATGAATTAAGAAATACCTTATATAAGATGAAGATGTAGGTATGAGATTCTGGTGCTAAGAGTAAAGTTTCATCCAGTAGGTATTCAATAAAACTTTTGTCATTCTTCATTACATTAATGAGTGTTTTAAAAGGAGAATCAAAAATTATGACATTTGTGGACAAGTCACTCAGAAATTGTTAATATAGAAGGCAATAATCTAGGGATGTAATATACTGTCTCATGCCCTTGTAACAAGCATGCAAGATAAATACTAGTGTCTCCGTTTATATATGATAAAATCCAAGCTCTTGAAGAGTAAATGACTTGCTCCAGGGCATGTAGCTTAATAAGTTTAGCTGACCATTTCAGAGCTTGGCCTTAAAAGTCCCAATTTTCAAACTTAATAAAAGAAATCTCAGAAAGAGATAAAGACAAGGCAGCTACTGAGAAAGAGATATCTTTCTGCTTCATTCATCAATTGATTGACTGAGTCATTCACTCACTTGACAAATCTTTAAGCCCAATATTAGGCACTGTTCTAGAGGCTGGGATATAGCAATGAATGGGTATACTTGGGCACAAAACAGCTGTCAAATGTCTAGCTATCGCATCTGAATTCTAGGCAAATGAAAGGAAAAAGGCAAGGAAAACATCCTAACCTCTTCCCTTTATAAGGTTTTTCTAGAAGGCATACCCAGACACGATCCTTATAACTCACTGGCCAGTACTTATATGACCACCTTCATTGGCAAGGCAGGCTGGGTATTTAGTTTTCCATTAGCCACATTGATATTGGAACAAATTAGGGTTATATTCATGGATCAAAAGGAAGAAAGCCAATTGGTGGACAGCCCACTGTCTCTGACAATCCCCAAACCATTATACACATAGTAGCCTGAGTGATCTTTTATTACTATTTGGCTATAAACTGATTTAGCACAATACTGATAATAAATTTCCAGCCCCTAGTGAGATGCCTATGCTCCCTTCTCTATTCGCTCCTCTTTTATCCCCTCTTGCAGTCTTCTTCAAGTTTATCATAACTGTATACAGAAGAGCATGGCCATTGTATTTCGCTCATAACTATTTTTATTATGGATATTTTCGTTTTGCATATTTCAGCATACTAGGGCAAATCAAGATGTCAGGGTAGGCACATAAGAAATATTAATTATAAGAGATGGAAATGAAAAGAAGAGCCATAAAAATAATGTACAAATTAAGAAGCCTGTTTATGTTAAATTTAATTAATAGCCATAGGATAGGAAACATTTATATTTAGTTCAGGTCACTAAGAATTATAGAAGTACTTTGTAATTCATGTAATTAATTAATTTACCTATTTTTTTTTCAAATAAGGAGGTTAAATAAAAGGTCATTCCATTTTCTGCCTTATTCATCATTTTAGGCAAAAATTTCGGCTTGGAAAATGGCAAAAATACAAAAAAGTTATCTTTAAAAGCAAATTTCATAATAGCAATTTAGAAAACTAGAAATTTGAAGGAATTCAATATCTTTTGGATATCTGAGGCAGCTGTTTCACCTTCTTTTAAGGAAACCTAGAAGCTCACATGTTTAAAAAATTTAGGAGAGAAAAACAGAACCAAATGGACAAGACATGATAATCATTAACAGCCTGCTATAGTTTATACTGTGTATTTTAAAATGAATTTAATTAAGCTGGTGAAGCAGTGTTCCTCACTCCATGCTAATTAACTAATAAAGCCCCCATCACTTCTAATTGTCTTGAACAGAGACAATTACTAAAAAAATGAAACAGTTCCCGCTGAAAGGAAATTCAGTGTTTCTTAAAAATAGTAACAATTGGGCAATGTAAACAAATCTGTATAGGTTTCTCATGTAGGATAACTAGCTAATCTGATTTAAGTTTGGTCAACTAATAAGCAACATGGAAGAAACAATAAAGAATGACAAGAGTCATAGTGTGTACATATGTATGAAGCATAATCATATAACCATATCCATACCAGTGATTCTATAATTGAATGCTTGATTAATTGCCTGATTATATATGTCCATTTCAATAAGAAAAGATGTATCACATGGCTTCTGAACAGATAAAAAAGATCACATTAATGTAAATTAGGAGGAATTATGAAAAACAAGCTAGAAAGAAGAAAATAAGCTGTACTGAATGTGGTTATTAAAAATATTTCAGAAATATGTCTGTTCTGTATAGCTATCCTGTCAAATCTGGTTCTTCTAGCCAATGTAAGGAGGAAAACCTAATAAGTAACATAATTCACTCTGTCTATAAATTTAAGAGAAATTCAATCAATGTCTTAGGAAAGGTATAATTATAATTAATCCTAAAATCAGGCATATATTTCTTTTAGGGATTCTTATAAAAAGTACTCTATATAACAGACTAAACAACATACTCATCAACATATTTTTAGAATTTTTTGAGATTAAATCTCAGTATAGTCTTATGGGATTTCATTAAAGAATGAATCAACAATATAGAATTAATCATTGCTTCTGCTACTGTCACCTTCTCTCAAGGCATTGCATTCAAAGCTTTTATCACAATTCAATGTGGAGTGCCCCTGTCAGACAAGTGCATCATATTGAGCCTCCTGAAGGTTTGTTGCTTTCCCTCAAATCCAGCCTATTGATGGTGATCTCATGCACCAACTCCTGGTCCAAGCAAATACGGACAAGGTCAAAGCTTGGACTATACATAAAAAAAACTGACTGTAGCCTTTTCCTCAGAGGGGCATTAGATGTGCCAGATATTTGAATTAGTTTTACGATTTATTCTCTAATATACATACCCATTTCAAATGTTAACTCCTACTAGAAAACTATTTTTAACTTTCCCAGGCTAATTCAGTCTATTAGGTTTTTTTTCAAAAATTTTTGAATAAGGCACATTATACTGTAGGTATCAGTATACTGTAGGTATTTTTTTTTATTTCAGGAAATTATGGGGGTACAGAGATTTTGGTTATATGTTATGATTTTGCCACACCTAAACCATGATTTGAGACGTGCCCTTTCCCCCGTACAATGCTCACCACGTCCATTAGTTGTGAGTTTACCCACCCCAAAGCCCCCTACCCCCAAAGAATATTGCTACTGTGTGAGCACCTTAGTGTTGATCAGTCAGTGACAGTTTGACGGCAAGTACATGTGGAGCTTATTCTTCCATTCTTGTGATACCTCACTTCAGAGGGTGGGCTCATTATAAGAGGTGCTAGATCACCGTCATTTTTTATAATTGAGTAGTATTCCATTGTATACATATACCATCTTTTATTAATCCATTCATGATTGACAGGCAGTTGAGTTGTTTCCACATCCTGGCAATATCGAATCAGTATCTTTTTTTTTTTTTTTTTTCTCCCAGTAGATACTAATTGTTTTTGATATCAGGGATGTGTTTTCTTGCTGTTTTACCTGCTTTGTACAACTTCCTCATCATTCACATACCCACACCACTCATACGCAGCCATCTGTGCTCAATAAAAAGTGTTCTAATAAATGGATGTCAATTTCATGCATGATTGTAGATCACTGATGAAAAATAAATGTAATGAAAACTTTACTATTAAAACTTGCATTAATATATAAGTTTTAAAACTCTTAAAGGTAAGCAAAGGGTGTCAATCAGGTAATCATCAGTTACTACCATTAATATGTAAGTTATTTCACCTGGGAGCTTCTCAGAAAGGCAATTTTTAGGCCCTCTCTCAGACCTACTACATCTGAATCTGCATTTAATGAGATCCCAGGTGATTTCTATGTGCTTTAAAATTTAAGAAACACTGATTTAAAAATTTTAAATCTCGAACATGTCATTTGGGTTAGAGTTACACATTGGTTTCCATATATATTCATATCTACATGACTTTCCTAGACACTTTTTAATGACTTATTATAATATCTAATAAGTGATATTATGTTAGATTTGAAATATTTTTTCCTTAGCTATGGTGAAATCAATAAAAAGAAAATAAGACTGAGTTTTAACAAATGCACAAATTCAATGTCTATCCAAACATTGTCATTTAATACAATTTCTATTTGCTACTCTCCTGCATTTTATACTTGTCACTTCCATGAAGCTTAAATGACACAGAGAATATAAGTCTAAATTTTTGTTTTAATATCACAGCTGCCCAAAAAAGAAATTACAATTTCTCAACGTAAGTCATCAAGATAAACTGGACTATTTCTGGTCAAAGAGATTGTAGTGGGGACTCAGGTTAAAATGATAAATTTTATGTTATATATTTTTACCTCATTTAAAACATGTACTTTTATAAATACGCACATTTCTAGAACTTTTCCAATCCTTATTGACTCAGAATATCTGGGGTTAATCTTCATGATTAGTTTCTAATAAAAGGTTCTCGTGTGATTCTTGTGCAGTCACATTTCAAAATATCTACTATGGAATGTTACTGATGGGAATTCCTCAATCTCTGTTCTTCTGTGCATCCTTTCTTCAGTGTAGGAATGCATTGGACTGTGTTGAAAGAAAAATTTAATTGCCTGATGAATCTCATTTTAATATCCTATCATGGATAGTGATGCCTGCCTGTGGTTAGCTTTAAAGAACTCTCTTATATCATTTTTATGGTCCCAGGAAAAGGTGACAAAAGTAGTATCAAAAGAACATTTATTCAAATATGTCTATAATAAGTTTATGGTAAAAATCATAGTTTTAATATAATAGAAACATTGAGGTTTGTCAATAAAGGACTGGACTGAGGAGTGGAAGCCCCAAGTACCTCCCCAATGCCATCAGTATGAGCTGCACACGCTTTACTAGAACACTCTTCTCCAGGGCACTCCTGTGTTCATTCATATAGGACGGTTCAAGGCATGTTTATGTTGTTTCCTTTATTGTGGTTCTCTTCCATCTGCACAGTTAATGTCATGAGAATGGAGACCACCTCTCAGCCTCGCTATAAACTCCGGCCTTTGAGCTTTATGCAACTTCTATGAGAAAACTTTACTTTCCAGCCTTTCCCATAACATTTCTGTTAACATTGGTTGAACTCTCTGTCTCTGTCTCTCTCTCTTTACATGTCAAGTAATTTCATGTCACCATAAACTGTCCATTAAATATTGCTCCTCCCACTGGGCTGGTTCACTATGATTCACGTGGGCAGTGCTCAATACGTGCTTATGTGATTGCTCAGGCAGTGGCCACAAGCACTGGTGGCCCAGGTGCCAAGGGTGACTTAAATGATGTGTTTTCTGATCTGTGGATTGTTGACTTCCAAAGTAATAGAAAACTCAGTGTTTTAATTTGAATTACTTTCTAACATCAAAAAGTTCGGCAGTTTTCATTTAAAAATAAGAATTTCCAGCTTCTCTCTGAAATCGGGAGACTGGCCAAAGAGCAGCCACATTCCTATGTGGCAACAGTTGCTCAAGACTGGTGGTAGCTGTCCTTGTAAATAGTGTGGTTACATCATCCACTTTGCTACGCTCTGCACTATTCCCTCTTCTCTGTCTGTGTCTCAATTGGACGGTCTGTTCCTATTTATCCTCTTATATTTTGCTTTTTTCCATTTATGTGCTTTTACTCCCACATGCCATAGACATTTGACATTCAAACTTTGACCCACACCTTGCTACTTGGTGCCACCATCAATCATGAAACTGTCATCTACACTATCCAACTTACAGTCTCATCACTCTTATCTACTAATATCTAAAATGTATTTATGTTTTTATTGTTATTAACTATGTCTATTATTATTTTCTAAACTGGCTTTCCCTAAACTGTGTCCTGAAAATAATTTCTTCATTTAGGTACTCACAGATGCTCTTCTAGAGCAGGAGAACGTAAATATACTTGTAAAAAATGAGACTAAGTAAGACTGAATGAGTTTTTGAATGGACTCTGCCTTGTGGATCTCCTAGAAAGAGAAGCAGTCTACAGAATTTCCTAACTTAACACATAAGAAAGTTTGGCATCATTCCTCACAAGTTCTTGTCAATATTAAATGGCTCTGAGGTTATCTCATTGAACTCCTTCTTTCACAGGTGAAGAGCCCAAGGTCTGAGAGAATAAGGGAAATCTTCTCACACTTGTATTTGTGGTGATATTGAATTCATTTTTGATGACCTCCCAGGCTCATGCTCTTCAACTATTACAATCTCACTAATCTTCATCTCTCAATTTTTCACCTTATCAGCCTCATGATGAAGTGAAGCCTTCCTTCACTCGCTACCCTGCTTGAACAAAGGACAACCATGTTAACGCTACTCCACCTAAAACACTTGAAGAGTGATTTTTCAGCTAGTGTGGTCTAGAAGGGGAGAGAGGTCACTAACACAATTAAAAATCACCGGCAAATTGGTATTAACAGATCAACACCTAAGTGGTCATATAGGAGTAACATTTATCGGGTGTCGGGAGGGTGGGAGGGAGTGGAGGGGAGGGGTATATACAACCACAACGAGTAAGATGTGCAACTTTTGGGGGATGGACATGCTTGAAGCTCTTACTCGAGGGGGGAGGGGGGCATGGGCAATATAAGTACCCTTAACACTTGTACCCCCATAATAAGCTAAAATTAAAAAAAAAAAGAAAAAAATCACCTGGAGAATCTGGGGGGCTTTATAATAAAATACATGCACCCTATCTCTGAATCTTCTAAGAGGCATACTCATTCCTGAAGGTTCTGATATTCTCTGGAGGGTGCGTGGCCATAAACGTTTTCATTCATTGGTTATTTTTACCAGCCTTAAGTATTTTACCCAAAGAAGCAATTACTAGAGATACTGAATTTCACTTGTCTTTGGAATAAGGGGCTTTGATCAAATATTTCTTCCTAATAAAACACATAGTATGGCAGAGAGCAGGTAGATGTAAGACATTCGGCAAAAGAACCGGCATTCAAACCAAGCTTGATTTGTGTGTGGCGTTAGAATTTATACTAAGCTACTAAGCCCAGATTTTTCTCTTTGGAAACAGATTTTACAACCTCACAACTGTGTTTCTAGGATTATGTCAGAAATGTATGTAAAATGCTCAGTGTGGAGTAGTTCCTTTCTAAATGCTTTTCCCTTTCTCTTGCCAGTTAGAATGATTAATGAAATAAGCCGCTGCTAGTTTCCTTAGAGAAGGAAGAGGTTGAAGATTAGGGCACTTCTTTCCTGAGAAAGTAATACACTGCTCTTGGATGAGGTGTTATTTGCCCTGTAAATGCCAACTTCTTGCTTTCGGGAGGGAGAGGGGTGGGAAACCTGCAGCCTCGAAGTCACATGTGGCCCTCCGGATCCCCAAGTGTGACCCTGCGACAGAATCCACATTTTTCATTAAAAGGATTTGTTCTGCGAGATTTGGATTCAGTCAAAAGGCTGCAATCCAGGATCCAGTAGGCCACATGTGGCCCTGAGGCTGCAGGTTCTCCATACTTGCTGAGTTCTGCAGCCGGAGGAGGCTTTGCTTCCTCCCAATCTCCATGCCTGGGGGACAGAATGTTGTGGTACATAAATATTGCAAAGTGGGTGTTGCTTTATTATTTACTCCTTCTGAAGAGAAACATTGATCAAATTCAGCATATCTGTACTGGTGATTTATTATTACACTTTATTCTCTTACAGGAGGATTAATGTTTGAGGTATAGTCTGTTCAACTATTGGAAAAATAAATACCAATGCTACTTGGTTATTTTATTATGACAAAAGAATTAGAAATCCTTAGTGTTTCATTGGGTTGAAGATAGCGTTGAGCAAGAAGTTCCAGATTTCCCCAAATGTCCAAGTGTTTTGACCAAAAGGGTCTTTCCTACTGAGTTTGGGCTTTTGTTTTTTAATACTTAAAGTATAGTGTTCTAAGCTCTAAGAGTTAAGCTCTATAAGTTTAAACTTATAAATAAGTCATGTTAGTGGAAGAAGTTTTAGGCATAAACACTCTGGAACTCTGATCTCCCAAAAGTAAAACTATTCCCCTAGGGGGAAATAAAAGGGGAACTAGAGAAGCCTCACTTCACACTGGACTTGAGAGTTCTCCTTGGGAAAACAAAAATATGCAATGAAGAGTGAAGTAGATACCTCTTGTGCTTTAGGTTTTACCTTTATTTCAGTAGTCAATGGGTCCACAATTTAGTCTTGTTGTTTTAGACATGGTACCCAATGCATCTGGAGCGGAATATCAAATATTGACTGAAGTTGCCCTACTTATTGTTGCCTCTACATCTACTCCTTAGTCTCAGCATTGAGTGCTCCATTTCCTAACAAATTTATCAACTACTTTCTGGTTTCTCTTCTTTCCTTGTCTATTCTAAACTTACCAACATTATCCATTCCCTTGTTCCCCTACCTTTCCTTCTGATCTAGTCAGAAAAATTCCACCCCTGGGTCAGGGCTATAATGCTCTTGTTCTGTTTATACAACTGAAATTTTGTTTGTTGTTGCAAAGCAAACAACCAAACACCATAATTTTGTGTATTGTTGCCACTAATTATTCGTGCCCAACCATTGACTGTGTCATTTTACATAAATTGGTCAGGATTTTTACCACTTTTCTTGAAAATGATACTAACTTTCACTACATGATTCAGCCATGCTCCACATGTTGAAATGCACTTAGTGCAACCCAGAATGTTTTAGAAATTCAGCTGGGTCAGAATGTTTTAGAAATTCAGAATGTTTTAGAAAACAGCTCTTGGTCTACTGCTAAGAGGCAAATGACTATGGGTATCTTTATAAAGCATACAGGAACACTGTATAAAGAGATAAATACACAAGTATAAAAATTAATAATAAAAATACTTTTTAAAAATGTCTCCAGATGTGGCTTGTGTTTACTTTTCCATATTTTCCACTATCTTCATGATTACAGCCACATCTAGTCTTACCTTCTTCTATAGTTTCTGATACTACAGCCTTGAGACCTTTAGCTTCTTAAATCCAGTGACTTCTGGAGCTAGGAATAAAATACTTCCTCTGTCTCCTGTGTCTCTCCTGTCTAATCACTCTTGGTTCCTCTTTGTTATACACATATTCAAGTATTTTCCAAAACAATACTGGTTATAGCAAACATCTTTTTTTCCAGTTGCCATCAAATTTTTTTCTCTGTATCATCCAAACTTCTTGAAAAAGATGTTAACAGTCATTTATATTGTTTCCTTCACTCTCCAATCCACTATAATTTGGCTCCTATTCTTAGCACATCACCAAAATTGGTCTTCTACAAATCACCAATAATTTACTAACTTCCAAGTTCTAAGGACAGTTGTCATATTTGAGACTTTTAATTACAATATCCAGGATAACACTCATATTAACAAGAGCTAACATTTACTTGCATTTTCTCATATGCCTTGATTATACTATGCATCTGATATTCATTATTTCATCCTACATTTCACAGCGACTATGAAGGGGCTACTATTATTATCTCATTTTAAGAATAGCAAGGAAGTTGGGAGTCAGGGAGATGAAGCAAATTGCTTTGCTGTACTGTTGGTAAGTGGCAAAACTAGATCAGCACCTCTATTTCCTTAAAGCTCTCCATTTCCTTATCTTTTAAAAATTTATTTCATTAGGTTTAAGCTGTAGAAATGGTTTATTGTTACATGGGTGAATTGCATAGTGGTGGACGTTTAGTGTACTCATCACCCAAATAGTGCACATCGTACCCATTAGGTAATTTTCATCCCTCACCCCCTCTCAGCCCCACTCTTCTGAATTTTCAATGTTTCTTGTGAACTCTATGTGACCATGCATACCTGTAATGTGGCTCCCACTTAGAATATGCAATATTTGTTTTTCTGTACATGAGTTACTTTACTTAAGATAATGGCCCTCAGTTCCATCCAAATTGCTGCAAAAGGCTTTATTTCATTATCTCCCTCACTGAGTAGTACTTCATGGTGTGTGTGTCTGTGTGTATATATGTTTCCATAAAGGTTGCAATAATTGACGTTCACATACACACACGCTACGTTTTCTTTATCCACTCATCAGTTGATGGGTACTTAGATTAATTTCATATCTTTTCAATTGTGAATTTTGCAGCAATAAACATATGAGTTCAAGTGTCTTTTTGATATAATTACTTATTTTCCTTTGGGCAGATACCCAGTAGTGGGATTGCTGGATCTACTTTTAGTTCTTTGAGGAATCTCTACACTATTTTCCATAGAGTTTTTAACGATTTACATTCCCCTCAACAGTCTATTAAGTATTCTCTTTTCACCACATCTGTGCCCAAATCTATTTTTTTTTCTAGTTTTTGACTTTTTAATAATGATCCTTCTGACATGAGTAAGGCAGCACATGTAGTTTTTCCACACACGTATACCATCTCCTGACTTTTTTGTCTTTATATTGCTACCTGTCTAGAATGAGTGCCCTCTCAATTTCCATCTGTCTTACTCCTTTCAGAATTTGTGTAGGCACTGCCTCTTCCTAGAATTCACTATTAAGTCTTTCCTCCATCAGGTACACATTTTGATTAGATGTGCCTCCTCTACATGCCCATAATATCCCACGTATGAATTTATGTAATATTCACAGCATTGTCTTACGGGCTGTTTTCTGGCACATGAAAAGACTGAGAGCTTCAAGCACTGGAATGTACCTTGTACATCACAAGCACCTCACTAGCACCTCACTGTGCCTAGCAGATAGTGGACTTATGTAAATATTTTGAATAATAGACTATATTATATATTTCTAGATTTAGTGAATTTTGAACTGAGTCTAATTTTATAAATGCATATACTTTTAGTTTCTGGAAAATTTGAATCATTGTAGTGGTGCTGTATCTTTTTAAAAAATAAATTAATTGCTGTTTTGTCATTTTCCTTAAAACCATCATCATTCATCTACACATTCAAAGAATGCTTAATGTGGTCAACACAATGAACAACTCCAGGGACATCATCAAAATTGTATGGTATTGCACTTGGTCTTGATGGCCACTACCATCTTCATAGTGCTAATAATAATAATATTATAGTGCTAATAATAATAATAATAATATTCATAGTGCTAATAATAATAATATTAGCACTATGAAGATGGTAGTGGCCATCAAGATCAAGTGCAATACCATACAATTTGGAATTGGGCAATATAGTAGCCTGATTGAAAGGAACCAATAGACACATTTATAGAACATCAGGTATATAACTAATGCTGGCATGAATTACCTGATTTTGGAGATATGAAAACAAGTATTAGGTCTGCTTTCCTGAATCAAGGATTTTTACTCAGGGTTATAGAAATAAAAGTTTCATGTATGTCTGACAAAGGACTATGCACTGTATTATAAAAATAGGCATGACATTGTTAGGCATATT
>VSMD01014473.1:0-22186 GCA_008750895.1 Mirza zaza
AGAAATCTTATCCCATTATTTCTTTACCTAGGCGCTTGTCTAAGATCAAAATTTTCACCAGATCCTCTCCCCTAGTATCTTCAGCACATGCTCACTGTTCTCCCCATCCTTGTCCTTCCCATGTTCATTAATTCATATTGCCCTGCGCCTAGTCCCATTTTCACTTCCTTTGATGCTCCTAGTAGTTTTGTTAAGTCTTACCCTGTAACTTTTTGCTTTTAATTTTGATACCTCTTTGACTTAACAATAAAAAGGATGTATGGTTTTTATCAGCTGTCTCCAAAATAATCTCTTGTTATGCAGGGAGTACAGTTCTTTCCATTCATACATGAGTTAAGTAGTTGCTTCCCTAACTGCAAAGGCAATCTCATTTAGTTAGTAGCATCTGAGAGCAGCTTTGAGTTAGAAGTATGTGTGTTATACCCCACATAAGAGTGCTGTGTGGGGCAGTTCAACACAAATGTAACAATGTATTTTTGTGAATGAGAGTTGGCATGTCAAATGCATCCTCTAGACAAATTAGTGTAATAGTCTTAAGATTTGTTTTCTAAAGTTGATACTGTGGGTTATTTTTGTGAACAGCCTGATGTTTGGGACCTTTTTCCTCAAAATAAACAAGTCCTTATTAAACCAGGAATTTGGAGAAAAGAAAACCTGGTTTTTTATTTTTGTATTTTATAATTGTTTATTTCAAATTCTTTGTTTCACAGCAGCCTCCACAAAACTCCTGGAGTGTATTAGGGATATTTTACTTGGATTCATAAACATGCATACCAACATACACTACTAAAGTAATATTTCATTATAAGGTGGTTGTTGCATTAAGGAGTCAAATAACTTGACATGGAATAGAGATTCTTTTGCAAAATGACTTTTACATTCTAATGAAAAAATTTGGAAACTGCATTCTGCCTTTTCAACAGTTCTTTGTGGTATAGCTTGGCACCCTTTGAGGTTTTTATTGTGTGCTAAATCATTTTGTCCTTAAATAAGAGGTTCATATGCATTAAGATTTTTAGGAAAATTGAAACAGCTGGAGAATGAACCTCACTTTCTTCTGTTTAGTCCTTTTAATTAGTATTTTATAGCCCTAGTTACCTTCTGGATTCTGAGCCTGTGTCTTAATGTTTTTAAAAGTAGGAACACTCTATTTCCTGGTATTCTGTAGTCTGCCTTCCAAGATAGTTGTAACATAGTGAGGGTTATACATTTATTTTACATTAAGTGATCTTTTACCCATATGAACAAATTTTTATATTTTCCCTCCAACTAGATTAATTGCAGTGATTTTGTAGGCATTGTACCACTTAGCACCAAAATCATCATAGGATAGATAGATTAAATAGCTGCCAGAGTTATGATGCTTACCTAGTCCTAAAAGGCCCAGTTCATTTGTGTTTTATACTTCATTTTTTTCTAACATTGCAGAAAAGAACATGGTTATTATTATTTTTAAGAACAGATACCTCCCTGGAAAGTTGCTGTTGTTTCATGGCATGCAGCACCAGCATTTTTTTGCCATCCTATCATGAGCAAAATTTATTTAACTCTTTAGTAGGTAAACCATGACTAGAAAATAAGCTGTATGCTTTTAGAAGAAGGTGTCAGAGGCCTAAAATGCCAGTAAAACTTGTTTAAGATTATAGTATTATCCATAAATTTTTGGAAAATACTGAATAGAATAATCCAGAATTTTTAAGTGTGTACCTTTCCTTGCACTGTAGGACCCCTTTGTCTGCACAGAGCAGTATATTTAGCTTATACTTCTGGTGATACAAATTTATTATTTTGTTCTATCCGACGTTACAGTTGTCCGTTGGTATCCATGAGGGAATTGGTTCCAGGGCCCCCTGTGGATACTGAAATCCATGGATACTCAAGTCCCTTATATAAAATTTTGTAGTATTTACATATAACCTATGCAAATCCTTCTGTATACTTTAAGTCATCTCTGCATTAGTTAAAATACGTAATACAGTGTAAACTATGTAAATAGTGACCATATTTTTTAATTGTAATATTTTTTATTGGTTTTGGTCCTTTTTCCCCTTGACTATTTTTAATCCACAGTTGGTTGAATCCATGGATGCAGAACCCACAGATACAGAGGGCCAGCTGTTCTTTTAATTCTGTCTAAAAGAGCATGATCACACACTCACTGGAAATCTACATACTACATATGTGTTAGAGTTTAGGCTGAAATACTAAGAAACCTCCCATTTGTCTTGATGAGGAAGAGTCATTTCATACTCCGGGTACTGAGAATTAAATTTCCTCATGCAACTAAGGGGGGGGATAACACTCGGTTTTTATCATCACAAGTATACTCATTTAATACATTGACATTTGGGTTCCTAGTTCAAAACTATAGCAATGTAGAGGAAACATTGAAATAAGACATATGGTAAAATGGCTTTTCAAATCTGATCATCTGCAAATATGTTCAGACTTTTTAAAGGGGGTCGGATGTTCCTAAAGTCCGTGGTTCAGATGGCAGGCTTACAGTCCTGTGACATTACTTAACCCTGATTGGAGTTTGTTCAATAGAAATTGTATTGACAGAGCACAGAAGTTGCAATACGGCTAAAGGGGAGAGACTTTGACAGTCTTGGAGTCAGCTGATCTGTGGGAATTCTTGCTACTTGACAGTCTGACAGAGCCCTACATTATTGGGTGGAAGTAAGATTTATAACAAAGTATGAAGACGCATTTGTTTTAATTTGATATAAAATTTAAAACTGTTTCTCAATATGCCATGAAATCTAAGAAAACAGTTTCCATTCAGGAAAGCAGGATAGAATGTGGATGGTTAGAATAAAATCCTTTGGGACTTTTTTTTCTTGTGCCTACATAATTTCTAATAGAGAAACTTATTTGGAGTCCAGTGGCCATAGGTACTTTATGTAATTTGCTACTGTCACCCTTTGTAATGAGCTAACTGGAACATGTCAGGTGGGGTGTGTTTGATAAATTTGGAATGCTTAAAACGAGGACTCCCACTAGATTTTAGTTTACATGTTACCCCAGTATCTAGGACCTATAAAGATTATATGAGTGGTACTAGTTGTGTTTTAAAGCCTCTGTTTTTCAGAGGTATCCAGGTGTAATAGAAAAGGAAAATAATACAAATAGCAACAAAAGGATTATGGTAAAATTAGAAAGGAATATACTAGGGTCAAGTGAGGGTTGAGAAGAATGTAATAGAAGGAGTAGGATAGATACAGCAGTTCAAGCCATAGGGTAACCAGAAAGTGTCAGTAAAAGAATATGTTAGGCAATTTAGCGGTAGTATGTGGTATTCAAAAGGATTAGGGAAAGAAATGCCCACCTGTATAATATGGAAAGTAAAGAATTAGATGACAAACTATACTTCACAAGTACTCTTGAGGTAACTTAGATGATACTGCTTTGTAGACATACCCAATGGAGAAATGCAGGTATATTGAATGAGATCAGTTGAAAGGCATAATTTTTTCTGAAAACACTTTGCTGGCCTGTAATAACATTGACTAACCACTGATGCACTAATTTTTATTTTCAGGAGAGATCCAGGAAGTACTGTTAATGACTGTTATTTGGGAGACTGAAGGACTTGGCCACACACTCTTTGCTATTGACAGTTGACCTTTTTATTTAATGTAAGGAAAATTCAGCTACACTAATGTCACAGGGAGTTTGACATTTCTGGACCCTATTCCATATCACCTTAACCAAGAAAATGCGTTTCACTTGAATTTAGAGGCATCTAAGAAAAAGTGCCCTGATAACTCAAGGAAACCAGTTGACAGTAGCAAATATATGATGTAGAAATGAGAGTGCCCAATAAATTAGTTACGTAGAATATGGGCTACTAAATATGTTTGAAGAACCTCACTTGCTTTATCAGTGCTGTACCTCACCCAGAACATACTGTGCTTTTATTCTGACTAATAAGAAGCACTATGTTGAGAGCATTTTAGTATATCGAAGGACCTTGGGATAGAGTAAAAATGGAAGCAGCAGTTTAAAAAGTAAAAGTAATAAAGTTAAACTGCAGAGAAACAAGTAGATATAGACATACGCCTGCCTAATATTCTGTAATGTTTTACAGAGGAGCCTAAATTCAAAGGAAGTAAAGAGTGTTGGTGTTAACCCTGATACGAGCTAGGGTGAGACTCTTTCCCTACTGATTAAATTAGAACTAAAAAGCATAATGAGAAGAGGAGGTAGGTTAGTATAACAGTGTAAATACAATAGGTGTTAATAGGAAGGTGTTGAAGCCAAACATGAATGAAGTAAGGTATGTAGTTCTCATTTCCAGTTCAGAGCCTGTTTTTTCAGGTGGCACATAAAAGTAATATCAAGGGAAATCCTAAAGGTCTAACACAAATTTATACAGTAATAAGTTCTAGGGGCCTCTCACATCTAGAAGCATTGTATAATTAGGATAATTGAATTAGCATATTAGCAAATTTGTGAGGTGGTTGAGTAGTAGTTAACTTTGGATGTGCATTAAAGTTACCCTAGTGAGCTTTTAAAATCCTTATGTCCAGGTATGTGTACTGCAGACTAAATCTCTAGGACTTGTATTTTTCAAGTTGACGTAATTCCAGTTTTCTGCCCAGACAGAGTAAGCACTGCACCAGGAGGCAAAACCTGCCTTTTGTAAAGAGGAATGGGATGGGGCTTTTGAAGGGAGTGTCTGGGTGGTTGACTTGCAGGTAGTGAAAGGATGCATATGCATATATTTTGAGAAGAACGTATGAAGAAGTGCAGTAAGGAAACAGTGGCTGCTATGCTTTTTTCAAAAGCAGCTGAAAGGATCAAGGGTGTACTTGTATGGAAATCTCTGTTCCCAAGTATAAAAAGCACCTAGGTGGGCATCTGGGTAGGGTTTAAAGGTGAGAGGAAAGCTCTAGGATACAGGGAGGGAAACCATTGTTCTCTATTCTGTCAGGACTACAGATTCACAGGCCTACAAGTTGCAAAAGCCTATTGAAAATGGCTAACAGCTAAAAGTCTACCATTTCATGTAACTTTGTTGGACTTCAGAAATGCGGCAAGAATGTAGAGAACATAGCCTCTCCCATCCATCTTAGTTCTTCCTGGGGACTCAAAGTATCTATTTTAAACCATTCCTTCTAGCTTGGGTGACATAAAATTTCTAATATTTTGCAAAAATCACTCTTGTTAGCACAATACTTCAATTAGATAATTTTGCCCTGTTCCCTGATGCCTGCCATGGCCCATTATAAGCACCTGGCAGTGCCATCTCAAGTTTGGTGGTTTTTTTTTTAATTTTTTGACTTGTCTTCCCAAAGAGACTTATTAATATGAAAGTGGTCCAGTGACAGAGATTGAGTCAGTTGCAGGCCCACACGTGCCACAATGCTGAATTTGCTGTGAATTTGGGGCATAAACACTCACTGTCCCCACCAAATTCTGGATTTAAGAATACCTGTTAAGGTCCGTGACTGCGAAACTCCACCCATTCCCAGCTTGCTCCTTGGCTTACAGCTTTGCTAGTTCCCATCTAGATTTAGGAATCTTTCTATGGACCATAAAGTCTTGTTATCTGCTATACTTAATTGTTCTGTTTCTGTCCTAAAAGATGCTTTTGTCAGGCATAAATTAGATCCTTCAAAGCCCCTTGTTTCCCTGCTGGGAAATTACCTAAACCAGAGGGGGTGTAGGGGCCAGGTGGTTAAACAACTGGCTCTAGGCAGTGCGCAGTGGCTCAGGCCTGTAATCCTAGCACTCTGGGGGGCCAAAGTGGGCGGATTGCTCGAGGTCAGGAGTTAGAAACCAGCCTGAGCAAGGGCGAGCCCCTGTCTCTACTATAAATAGAAATTATTGCCCAACTAATACATATAGAAAAAATTAGCCGGACATGGTGGCGCATGCCTGTAGTCCCAGCTACTTGGGAGGCTGAGGCAGCAGGATTGCTTGAGACCAGGAGTTTGAGGTTGCTATGAGCCAGGTAGGCTGACACCATGGCACTCACAATAGCCTGGGCAACAAAGCGGGACTCTGTCTCAAAAGCCCAGTCTCACCCAGTTGCACAAAATTCCTGCTCCTTAGAACCTTTTAGTTTTCTCATCCATCCAAACCTGCCTTTTCCCCAGAACTTTCTATCCACTTTTCCACAAAAACTGCTTTTCAAGCACCAGGTAGGTCATTCCCAAGATCCTGGAAGCCACTGGGGTCTGATTGCCAGAAAGTGCTGGAGATGCTGCAATGGTCTTATCTGTCATTGCTAGGTCCCTCATTTTGAACTGACCTTCAGCACTTTTCCTTCTAGGTGTATTGCGGCTTTTTTGCCTTGAGCAGAGAGAGGAGCAGCTCTTGGTAGAATGTGGTCCTGCAAGGGGAATCTAGCAGCATCCTTATTTTCTCACTGTTTATCTGACCACCTCTGGAGACAGCTTTAGTGTTTACTATATCATTCATCTGTCTCCCGGGAAGTATAATATTCCCAAAGAAATAAGGGTCCAATTAACACCCCACCACCACCCTTCCCCAGCTTATGGATCTTGCCCGTGGCAGCACTTCTCAGTGGAATTTTATGCTGCCTTGTCCTCAAGGAACCACTTAAATGTGAAGGATATCTTTGCTTCAAAATATAAACCTCCCAGCAGATTTCCTCACTCTCCTGAGGAGTTTGCAGTCTTCATGCAAATAACTTGAAGGCTCATTTTCCCTAGTTCTCTACAGGTCTTGGGAAGCAGTGTCCTAGCTTTGATGTATCTGAGGAGTCCTATTTTAACTTTTCACCACACAGATGGCAGCCTCCTGCCTGTCATGTACACTCATCTATCATTTTCCATCCTTTTCAATGCCTTTTGGGTATTACTCTTTCATTGGTGGTTCCATAGCCTTGTTTCCCACCTAATCCCCCCTATTTTGCAACTTTAATGGCAGTTCTTAATTATCTTCCCCTTGAGTATGTTTCTACTTAACCAGCTTCAGAGTATCTCAAGCACAATTCAGGTGTAACATGGTCACACACCTTTTTTCTTAGAACTGTGTTAGTCAAACAAGATTAATAGCTAAGATTAACATTAACAAAATGTGTACTTCTGTATCTAGCTGATAGAAATGTGTGATTATATTTGCCCTGGTCAGAAAGACATTTTATAGCTACTGTTACAGTCCATTTGCCTCCTAAATAACTTGCTGAATTGTTTTCTTTCCATCTTGACTGCTACCTTCCCTATCCAAGCTTCTATCACCTTGTTCCTGGCTTGCTGCAGTAGCCATCTGCCTACCCACATCTACTTTGATGCCATCTAATCACTTGTCCATACAACAGCCATTTTGATCTTTTCAAAACACATAATCGTGGCACTTCTTGACTTAACATTCTGGCTTTACTTGCCCTTAGGATAATGACAAAACTTCTTAACATAGTCTACAAGACGACATATGGCTGGACCTTTGCCCATATGTGCATTGTCTGTACCATGTGCCCCCTTACTTTCACTGTGCCAACCACATTGAACTTCTTGTTCCTCCTACTCCCTGTGCCCTCCCCACCTATTGGTTCACTAGTTGACTTCTATTCTTTCAATTTTCAGCTAAAATGTCTCTTCCTCTAGGAAGCCTCCCCTCCCTTTCTTAACCAGGCCAATAGGCCCTCAAAACCAGGAATCTCTGTAGCATTACAGTCACACTCATCCATTTGTAAGATTATTTGATTAATGTGTTTTTCTTATCAGAGTAAAACTCAGAGCAGGTACCACATCTATTTACTGTTCATTAATAGATCTTCGGTGCCTAGAGCAGTGTCTAAAATTTATGTTGAATGAAAAAAATGGAAAAGAGAAAAAGTGGAGGAGGCTTGACCTTCCATGGGTCTGTCTTGGGAACAGCAGAAAGACAAAAGACTGAAGAAATTACTCTTCACAACACACCTAGAGGAGTATTACAATACACTGTATCTGTCTCAAAGGTGTGCATTCTTACAGGTAAATTTCACTACTATAATTTTCACTGTAATAATTCATAGTCCTCTTCCAAAGTCAGCCTCTAACAAAGCCCTCAGTACTCCATGTCTGATGCCAACGGTGAGAAAGGAACATCCAAAAAAGATGAATGTACCCATTGCCGTCAATCTGTCTTTCAATACTTTTAAGTCTAATTTCTCTTACAGAGCCCACACTGACCTTAATAATAATCTTTCCTACACTTAACATCTGCATTATTTAATTTTTGAAATTAAAACATACTTAAATACTATAAAATGGGCCCATCTTAAGCATACAGCTTGAAGTTTTACAAAGTGAACATGCCTGTTGAAGCACTACTCTGGGATGTAGAACATTGCCAGCACCACACAACCTCCCTAATGCCACTCTCCCATCATTACCCCAACTAGATAACCTAATCACTCTTCTGACTTGTATCACCATATATAGGTTTTGCCTGTGTTGAGTTCTGTGTAAATATATCAGTGTTGTATTGTTAAAGTTTATGCTTTCACTGAGAGCAAAGCTTGAGAGAAAAACTTTGGATGCAGTAGTTTATTTGGGGAATGATTCTAGGAGGCAGTAGTGGACACCAATGGAGAGTGCAAGATAAAAACCACCAGTACAAGAGCGTTATTGAGGGTTGGATATGCAGTGCTTCCTAGAATTGGTCTGACAGGTAGAATGGGTGGCTGAAATATTTATCCACTGGCTCCTGTTCCTAATTGATTGAGGGATGCCCCACCAAGGAGGTTAACTTCCCTGCAATTCTGACCCCTGATTTTGATAGGCTCCGGTAGCACTGAAGGACATTTGAATTCTTCTCATTTTGGAATAATACTGCTATGAACATTCTCATACATGTGTTTTGAGAACACATGCATACATTTCTGTTGAATATATAAGGGTCATAGAGAATTGCTGGGTCATGGAATATATTCAGCTTTAATAGATATTTCAAGTGTATATTCAGCTTTAATAGATATTGCCAAGCACTTTTCCAAAGTGTTTATACTAGTTTATATTCTTACTAGTTGTAAATGAATATTTCAGTTACTCCACATCCTGGCCAGCGCTTGGTATTCTCTCTCAGTCCTTCTAATTTTAGGTCATTTAATGGGTATGCAGTGATATCTCACTTTGCGTTGGTTTGCTTTATGGTAGACTTTATTGAATTATAATTTACAGATAGAAAAGTACATAAATTGTGTATAGATGTCAGATTTCACACA
Organism: Mirza zaza; assembly: GCA_008750895.1. Classification (NCBI taxonomy): domain Eukaryota; kingdom Metazoa; phylum Chordata; class Mammalia; order Primates; family Cheirogaleidae; genus Mirza; species Mirza zaza. Next base: position 9,179 of record VSMD01014473.1, read on the forward strand.
CTGAACACATACAAAAACACAGCAAGAAATCAAGAATTGAAACATCACCAGCACTACAGAAGCCCCATGCATGTTCTCTTCCAGTTACTATACACTATCTCAAGGATGTCTATTATCCTAACACCATAGGTTTGTTTTGCCTGTTCTTGAACCTCACATAACTGGAATGATATGTAGTCAACAATGTCTATACAATTCATCTATGTTGTTGCATGTTGGTTCATTCATGCTGTTATATATAGTATTGCATTGTATAAATACGCTCAGTTTATTCATTCTGTTAATAGGCATTTGGGCTGTTTCCAATTTTGGCTATTGCAAATAAAGCTGTTATGAACATTCTAGAATTGTCCTGTTGAACATATGTATGTATTTCTGTTAGATGTAAAACTAAAAATGAAATTACTGGGAAATAGAATATTGCTTCACATTGCCACCTACCTGCTATTTTCTAATTTTAGCCCTTCTGGTAAGTACATGATAGAGTCACATTTTAAAACTTCTTTGCTTTTTTAAAATAAATGTTTTTATGTTGGAATAATGTTAGATTTTCAGAAAAGTTGCAAAGACAGTACAGAGAATTCATTATATACCCTTCAGTTTCCCCAATGGTAACATCTTAGTGCTACCATTGTACATTTTTCAAAACTAAGACACCAACACTGGCACATTACTATTAAGTAAACTCCAAATATTACTCAGATTTTACCAGTTTTTACATGCACTAATGAATATATACATGTGTGTGTAGTTGTGCACTTTATCACATGCATAGGTTCATAGAACCACCCTGACAATCAATATACAAAATTGTTCCATTACCACAAAGGAATCCTTGTACTGCCCATTTATTGTCACACTACATCCCCCATCCTCCCACACAGCCCTAACCCTGGAAACCACTAATCTGTTTTTCGTCACTGTAATTTTGCCATTTTAAGAAGTTACATAATGGTATCATATAGTATGTAACCTTTAGAGAATTGCTTTTCTCTCCAGAGCATAATGCCCTTGAATTCCATTATTATTATTTTTTTTTTTTGCTATGGACATACCAGTTTGTTTAACCATTCATCTGTTGGAGGATATTTGGGTTGTTTCTAGTTCGGAGCTATTACAAAGAAAGCTGCTATGAATATTTGTGTATGAGTTTTTGTAGATGTAAGTTTTCATTTCTCTGGGATATATGACCAGAAGTACGATGGTGGGGGGTAGTATGGCAAAGTATATGTTTAGTTTTATAAGAAACTGCCAAACTTTCCTATAGTTTTTGTATCATTTTACTTTCTCACCAATGATAAGAAATCCAGTTTCTCTGCATTTTAGCCAGGATTTGGGATCGGCACTAGTTTTTATTTTCACTATTCTAATTAGGGGGTGTAGTGATATTGTGGGGTTTTTTGTTTGCATTTCCCTAATGACTAATGATGTTGAACATTTTTTCATGTGCTTATTTGCCATCCATATATTTTTGGTGAAATGTATGTTCATACCTTTCGGCCATTTTATAATTGAATTTTTTTTTAACTGTTGTATTTTTTTTTTTTTTTTTTTTTGAGACAATGTCTCACTCTGTTGCCCATGCTAGAGTGCCGTGGTGTCAGCCTAGCTCACAGCAACCTCAAACTCCTGGGCTCAAGCAATCCTTCTGCCTCAGCCTCCCGAATAATTGCATCTACAGGCATGCGCCACCATGCCCAGCTAATTTGTTTTTCTATATATTTTTAGTTGGCCAATTAATTTCTTTCTATTTTTAGTAGAGAGGGGTCTCACTCTTGCTTAGGCTGATCTCGAACTTCTGACCATCCGGTCTCAGCCTCCCAGAGTGCTAGGGTTACAGGCATGAGCCACCGCGCCTGGCCTAACCATTGGATTTTGAGAGTTCTTTATATCTGGATACAAGTCCTTTGTCAGGTGGTTTGCAAATATTTTCTCTGAGTCTATACCTTGTCTTTTCATCTTAACAGAGCCTTTTGCAGAGCAAAGATTTTAATTTTGATTTTAATTTTTTCTTTTATGGATCATGCTGTTAGTGTCATTACTAAGGACTCTTCCCTAAGACCCAGGCATGATGGTTTTCTGCTATGTTTTCTCTTAAAAGTCTGATAGTTTTACCTTTTACATTTAAATCTATGATCCATCTAAAGTTACCTTTTGTATAAGGTATGAGGTTCTAATTGAGGAGGGTATGTGCATGTTTCCCTATGGATGTTCAATTGCTGCTATGTGTGGGTTCTTTGTTTTGTTCCATTGGTCTGTGTATTTATTCATCTACCCCTACTACATTTTTGATTACTGTCGTTATATAGAAAGAAGGTCCTAAAATTGGGTAGGATGATTCCTCCCACCTATCATTTTGTGTAAGGAACATTCCAATTCCACTCTTGTAGTTAAAGTATACCATAACTTATTGGTTACTATAGTCACTTTGTTGTGCTAAAATTGTGTTCATACTATCTAACTATATTTTGTACATATTAACCATCTGCACTTTATCCCTCCTTCCCCACTACCCTTCCCAGCCTCTGGTAACGATCATTCTACTCTATCTCCATAAGATCAATTGTTTTAATTTTTAGCTCCCACATATGAGTGAGAAATTTCTCTTTCTGTGCTTGGCTTATTTCACTTAATGTAATGTTCTTCAGTTCCATCCATGTTGCAAATTCCAGAAGTTCATTCTTTATTATGGCTGAATAATACCCATTCTGTGGCCAGGCAGAGTGGCTCACGCCTATAATCCTAGCACTCTGGGATGCTGAGATGAGAGGATAGCTTGAGATCAGGAGTTCGAGAGCAGCCTGAGCAAGACCCTATCTCTACTAAAAATAGAAAAATTAGGCATCCTGGCATGCGCCTGTAGTCCTGGCTGCTGGGGACACTGAGGCAGGAGGATCACTTGAGCCCAGGAGTTTGAGGTTGCTGTGAGCTATGCTGACACCACGGCACTGTAGCCCATGTGACAAAGCGAGACTCTGTCTCAATAACAAAAAAAATTTTAAAGATATTCCACTGTGTATGTGTACCCCATTTTTTATCTATTTATCTGTTAATGGACAGATTACATTGATTCCAAATCTTGGCTATTGTGAATAGTGCTGCAGTAAACATGAAAGTGCAGATAGCTTTCCAATAGGCCGGGCGCGGTGGCTCAAGCCTGTAATCCTAGCTCTCTGGGAGGCCGAGGTGGGCGGATCGTTTGAGCTCAGGAGTTCGAGACCAGCCTGAGCAAGAGCGAGACCCCATCTCTACTATAAATAGAAAGAAATTAATTGGCCAACTAAAATATATATAGAAAAAACGAGCCGGGCATGGTGGCGCATGCCTGTAGTCCCAGCTACTTGGGAGGCTGAGGCAGCAGGATTGCTTGAGCCCAGGAGTTTGAGGTTGCTGTGAGCTAGGCTGACGCCATGGCACTCACTCTAGCCTGGGCAATAAAGTGAAACTCTGTCTCAAAAAAAAAAAAAAAAAAAAATGATAGCTTTCCAATATACTAATTTCCTTTCTTTTGAATACATACTTGTCAGTGGGATTGCTGGGTCATACGGTAGTTCTATTTTTAGTTTTTTGAGGAACCTCCATACTGTTCACCATAGTAGTTGCACTAATTTACATTCCCACCAGTAGTGTATGAGTGTTCCACTTTATCCACATTTGTTATTGCCTATCTTTTGGAAAAAAGCCATTTTAACTGGGGTGAGATATCATCTCATTGTAGTTTTGATTTGCTTTTCTCTCATGACTAATGTTGAGCATTTTTTCGTATACCTATTGGCCATTTGTATGTTTTCTTTAGAGAACATCTTTTGCCCATTTTTAAAACAGATTGTTTGACTTTTTCCTATTGAGTGGTTTGGGCTCCTTATATATTCTAGTTATTGATCCCTTGTCAGAAGGATGGTTTGCAATATTTTCTCCTATGTTTCTTTGTTGATTGTTTCCTTTGCTCTGCAGACAATTTTTAGCTTGATGTGATCCCATTTGTCCATTTTTGCTTTGGTTGCCTATGTTTTTGAGATACTACTCAAGAAATTTTAGCCCAGAACAATGTCCTGAGTGTTTCCTCAATATTTTCTTTTAATAGTTTCATTGTTTTAGGTATGAGATTTAAGTCTTTAATCCATTTTGATTTGATTTTTGTATGTGGTAAGATATAGGGGTCTAATTTCATTCTGGATATTCTAGTTTCAAATTTGATATCCATTTCATTCATGGATATCCAGTTTTCTGAGCACCATTTATTGAAGTGACTGTCCTTTCCCCAATGTATGTTCTTGACACCATTGTCAAAAATGAGTTCACTATTAATGTGTGGATTTATTTCTGGCTTTCCTATATTGTTCCATTGGTCTATGTGTCTGTTTATATGCCAGTACCCTGCTGATTTGGTTACAACAGCTCTGTAGTATAATTTGAAGACAGGTAATGTGATTCTTCCAGTATTTTTTATTTTTATTTTTGAGACAGAGTCTTGCTCTGTCACCCTGGTAGAGTGCAGTGGCATCACCATAGCTCAGTGCAACCTCAAACTTCTAGGCTCAAGTGATCCTCTTGCCTCAGCCTCCTGAGTAGCTGGGACTATAAGGTGTGTGCCAGGGAGCCCTGCTTTTTTTTCTATTTTTAGTAGAAACGGGTCTCGCTCTTGCACAGGCTGGTTTTGAACTCCTGACCTTTAGCAATCCTCCTACCTCGGCCTCCCAGAGTGCTAGGATTACAGGCATGAGCCACCGTGCCCAGCCCTCTTCAATTTTTTGATCAATGTTTTATAGTTTTCATTATAGAGATCTTTCACTTCTTCAGTTAAGTTTATTCCTTGGTATTTTGTTTTATTTGTAAGTATTGTAAATGGGATTACTTTCTTGGTTTCTTTTTCAGATTGTTTACTGTTGGCATATGTAGAGTGTTTAGGTTTCTCTGAATATAAGATCATATTGTCTGCAAACAAAATTTGACTTATTCCTTTCCAGTTTGAATGCCCTTTATTTTTTATTTTTCTCTTGTCTGATTGCTTGAGCTAGAACTTCCAGTACTATGTTTTTTGTTGTTGTTGTTGTTGTTTTGAGACAGAGTCTTGCTTTGTTACCCAGGCTAGAGTGATTGCTGTGGCATCAGCCTAGCTCACAGCAACCTCAATCTCCTGGGCTCACGCGATCCTGTTGCCTCAGCCTCCTGAGTAGCTGGGACTACAGGCACGCGCCACCATGCCCGGGTAATTTTTTCTATATATATTAGTTGGCCAATTAATTTCTTTCTATTTATAGTAGAGATGGGTTCTCGCTCTTGCTCAGGCTGGTTTCGAACTCCTGACCTCGAGCAATCTGCCTGCCTCGGCCTCTCAGCATGCTAGAATTACAGGCGTGAGCCACCATGCCTGGCCTGAATTTTTTAATACTTCTTTTGCAGGCTAAGATATGGTCTATCTTTGGGGATGATCCACACGCTGAGAAGAATGTGTATTCTGCTGCTGTTTGGTGAAATTTTGTGTAAATATCTATTAGATCTATTTGATCTATAGTGCCAATTAAGTATGATGTTTCTTTATTGGTTTTCTGTCTGGATTGTCCAGTGCTGAAAGAGGGGTGTTGAGATCTCCAACTATTATTGTGTTGGTGTTTGTCTCTATCTCTGATATATTTGCTTTATATATGTGGGTGCTCCAGTGTTGAGTGCATATATGTTTTTACAATTGTTATATTCTTTTGCTGAATTGACCCCTTTATCATTATACAGTGACCTTCTTTGTCTCTTTTTACAGTTTTTGTCTTGACATCTATTTTATCTCTGCTCTTTTCTGATTTCCATTTGCATGGAATATCTTTTTCCATCCCTTCATTTTCAGACTATATGTGTCTTTATAGGTGATGTGAGTTTCTTGTAGACACTATATACTTGGGTCTTAGTTTTTTAATCCATTCAGCCTCTCTATTTCTTGATTCGAAAGTTTAATTCATTTTTATTGTTGATACATAGGGACTTACTACCGCTCTGTTATTTGATTTCTGGTTGTTCTGTGGTCCTCCCTCCCTCCCTCCCTCCCTCCTTCCCTTCCTTCCTGATTGCCTTCCTTCCTTCCTTCCCTCTTGTAGTGTATTTTAATTTTTTTTGCAACAAAGTCTCACTCTGTTGCCCAGGCTAGAGTGCTGTGTCATCAGCCTAGCTCATAGCAACCTCAAACTCCTAGGCTCAAGCAGTCTTCTGCCTCAGCCTCCCGAGTAGCTAAGACTACAGGCATGGGCCGCTATGCCCCGCTAATTTTTTTATATATATATTTTAGTTGGACAATTAATTTCTTTCTATTTTCAGTAGAGATGGTGTCTCGCTCTTGCTCAGGCTAGTTTCGAACTCCTGAGCTCAAATGATCCACCCACCTCAGCCTCCCAGAGTGCTAGGATTACAAGCATGAGCCACCACACCAGGCCTGTTTTAATTTTTTGATAGGTTTTTTGATTTGAGGTTACTTTACTTATGAGGCTTGCAAAAAAAAATTTATGACCAATTATTTTAAACTGATGACAACTCTGCTGACAAAAACCTAACAAACAAAGGGAAAACTAAAAGAAACTCTATACTTTAACTCCATCACCCCTGCTTTTTGACTTTTTGTTCTTTCCATTTATTAATATAGCTTTTTGTACTCTCTACCTTTTAAAAGGTTATTATTTTTGATAGGTTTGTCTTTTAGTCTTCCTACTCAAGATATAAGATTTACAGTGGTAGAATATTCTTAATTTTTCTGTGACTTACTGTTACCTCAGTGAATTTAAACCTTCTTTGTCTTGTTTCTTTTTTTTTGAAAAACAGAGTCTTGCTCTGTGGCCTGGGCTAGAGTGCTGTGGCGTCAGCGTAGCTCACAGCAACCACAAACTCATGGACTCAAGCGATCCTCCTGCCTCAACTTCCCAAGCTGCTGGGACTACAGGCATGCACCACCATGCCCGGCTATTTTTTTATGTATATTTTTAGTTGGCCAATTAATTTGTTTCTATTTTTAGTAGAGACAGGGTCTCGCTCTTGCTCATGCTGTTCTTGAACTCCTGAGCTCAAAAGATCCTCCCGCCTCAGCCTCCCAGAGTGCTAGGAGCCACCGCACCTGGCCAGATTTCCCCTTTTAAGGCTGTTTTCTAGATCTTGTAGGCATGCTTTATTCCTTTTTATTTTTATATTTTCTTGTTTCTCTTCTCACTATGTGTTTTCTTATAGCTTGTGTTCAAGATCACTAATTTTTTTCTGCTTAATTCTGCTGTTGTAAGACTCTGATGCATTTTTCAGTTTCTCAGTTGAAATTTTCAGCTTGATTTTTAAAGAATTATTTCATTGTCTTTGTAAGATTTCTCTGATAGGATTCAGAATTCCTTCACTGTGTTGTCTTGAAGTTCATTGAACTTCAGAACAACTGTTTTTTGTTTGTTTGTTTTTTGAGATAGAATCTCACTCTGTTGCCTGGGCTAGTATGGCGTGGCATCAGTCTAGCTCACAGCAACCTCAAACTCCTGGGCTCAAGCAATCCTACTGTCTCAGCCTCCTGAGTAGCTAAGACTACAGGCATTCACCACCATGCCCGGCTAATTATTTCTCTATTTTTTGTTTTGTTTTGTTTTGTTTTTTTAGTTATCCAGCAATTTTCTATTTTTTTTTTAGTAGAGATGGGATCTTTCTCTTGCTTAGGCTGGTCTCAAACTCCTGAGCTCAAACGATCCACCTACCTCAGCCTCCCAGAGTACTAGGATTACGGGTGTGAGCCACTGTGCCTGGCCAGAACAACTATTTCGAATTCTGTGTCTGAAAGGTCACATATCTGTATCACTCTAGGATTGGTCACTGGTGCCTTACTTAGTTTGGTGAGGTCATGTTTTCCTGGATTTTCTTGATGTTTATGGATATCTGTTGATGTCTGGGCACTGAAGAGTTAGGTATTTATTCTAATTCTTTGCAGTCTAGACTTGTTTGTACCTGTCCTTCTTGAGAAGGCTTTCCAGGTATTCAAAGGGAACTAAGTGTTGTGATCTGAGTCTTTGGTCACTGCAGCCATATCAGCACTAATGCGCGCCCCAAGCCCAATAATGCTGCAACTCTTGCAGACTCCTAGAGGTACCACCTTGGTGGACTTGGGTAAGATACGGGAGAATTCCCTGGATTATTAGCCAAAGTCTCTCCCCTTCTTCCTTTACTTTCCCCCAAACAGAAGCCTCACTCTCTGTGCTAGACTGCCTGTAGTTGGGGGAGGGGTGACGTGAGCACTCCCCTGGGGCTACCACAGCTGGGACTAGGCAACCAGGTCACACCTGAAGCCAGCACAGTTTCACCCAAGGCTCATGGAGACTACTGCCTGGCTATTGCTGGTGTTTATTCAAGGCCCAAAGGGCTCCTTAGTCATCAGGTGGTGAATCCTGTGAGGACTGGGTCCTTCTATTCAGGGCAGCAGGTTTCCTTCTGTCCCAGAGTGAGTCTATAAATGCCCTTTCAGAGCTAAGGCCTGGAATCCCAATTTTTTTTTGGCTTCAGGAATCTGCTTAGTACTTTATTTTACTGTGGCTTACCTGGCACCCAAGTTGTAAGACAAGGTCCTCTGTACTCTTCCCTTTCCTTTCCCCAAGCAGAGGGAGTCTCTCCCTAAGCTGCACTGCTTAGAGTTAGGCAAGGGGTGACATAGGCCTCCCTTGGCCACCACAGCTGGTGTCTCACTAGGTTATGTGCACCCCAAGTCAGTTGTAGGAGTTCTTTATTCTGGACATTAATTCCTTATGAGATCTATGACTTGCAAATATTTCTCCCATTTTGTGGATATCATTTTCACTCTTATTGATAGTATTGTGTTTTTTAGTGTATCTCTTTTTTATAGTTGTTTTGAGCAGTTGCTCTAGATATTACATTTTACATGCAAAATTGATTACAGTCTACTGTTACTATATTTTGCCACTTCAAGTGAAATGTAGAAAACTTACCTTATTTACATAGTTTACCCTCCCCATTCACAATATAATTGCGTTAAATATTTCCCCTATCAGAGAACCATATCAAAGAATTTTATAATTTTTGCCTCTATCATCAAACATTTTTTAAAAAATCAATAGGATAGTATGTTATGCTTCGCTATATTTTTGCCCTTTCCATTATCTTTTTTTCATTACTGATGTTTCAAGATTCCTTTCTTTGTCATTTCCTTTCTATTTCAAGAACATCCTTTAGCCATTTTTTAGAGGTAGGTTAGCTGGCAGAAATTCTTAGTTTTCCTTCATTTGAAAATGTCTTTATTTAAATTTCCTTCCAGAAGGTCATTCTTACTCCATATAAACTTGTTAGTTAAATATTCTCTTAACACTTGAAAAATGTGCCACTTCCTTCTAGACTCCCTGGTTTCTCATGAGAAATCTGTCATTTGAATTGTTGTTCCCCTATAGGTAATGCATCTTTTTTATTTAGCTGCTTTCAAGATGTTTTCTTTGTCCTTAGTATTCAGAAGTTTGATTATGATGTCCTTGTTGTGGATTTCTTCGATTTATCTATTGGAGGTTTCCTCAGTTTCTTGAATGTTTAGGTTTATGCCTGTGGCCAAATTTTTCGGAAATTCAACCATAATTTTTTTTGAAATTTTTTCATTCTCATCCTCTTTCTCTTTTCCTAACACTCTGATTACACAAATATTAGATCTTTTGTTAATGTCCAAGAAGTACCTGGGGCTTAGTTCTTCTCCCTGACCCTGCAGGCCCCCCCCCTCGTCCATATAGGGTAATTTCTATTGTTCTATCTACATATTCACAGGTACAGACCCTCTATATCTCCATTCTGCTATTTAGCCATCCAATTATTAGGTTATTAAGTATGGAATGTCTGCTTTCCCTAAGTACTAAGTTTGACAGTTGATACTCTTTTTATTATTATTATTATTATTTTGAGACAGAGTCTTGCTTTGTTGCCTAGGCTAGAGTGAGTGTCTTGGCGTCAGCCTAGCTCACAGCAACCTCTATCTCCTGGGCTCAAGCAATCCTACTGCCTCAGCCTCCCGAGTAGCTGGGACTACAGGCATGTGCCACCATGCCCAGCTAATTTTTTGTATATATATTTTTAGTTGGCCAATTAATTTCTTTCTATTTTTAGTAGAGACAGGGTCTCGCTCTTGCTCAGGCTGGGTTCGAACTCCTGACCTCGAGCAATCCGCCTGCCTCGGCCTCCCAGAGTGCTAGGATTACAGGCGTGAGCCACATCCCCATTCTTTCAAAAGCACATTTTGGCTTGTGATTATCTTTAAAAAAAATTTTTAGAGCAATCTTTGTGAAACCATGGATAGGGAAAAAATTTGTTATTTTTGAATATGAGTTCCATCGTGGAATCAGTGCAGCATAGATGACTCAAAATATCAATGAAGTGTTTGGGAAGGATGTGGCTAATGAATGCACAGTATGTCGATGGTTTGAGAAGTTCCGTTTTGGTGATTTTAACCCTGAAAATGAGCCACGAGTATGACCTGAGACCAATGTGGATAATGATGAGCTGAAAGCCTGTAGTGGAAGTGAATCTCAAGCTACACTTGAATTAGCAGCAACGTTTGATTACTATTTCAACAATATTGGACCATTTGAAACAAATAGGCAAGATAAAGAAGCTGGATAGATGGGTACTGCATAAATTCAATGAGCATCAGAAGAGAAATTGTCTGAAAGCTTGCCTTTGCTGTCAACGATACACCGTATTGTTAAGTGTCGTGAAAAATGGATTCTTTTTTGACAATTGTAAGTGTTTGGCCCAATGGTTGGATAAAGATGAAGTGCTGAAACACAGTCCAAAACCGAATAGTCATCAAAAAAAGCTAATGGTGTGTGTTTGATGGTTCAGCGCTGGTATTATGCACTACAGCTTCATGAAACCTGGTCAACTGATTACAGCAGATATCTATTGCCAACAAATGGATGAAATGATGAGGATGCTTGCAATTAAGCAGCCGAGATTGGTCAATAGAGACAAGCCAATCCTCTTGCAACACCACAGTCACAAAAACAACACTGCTCAAACTACAGCAGGTGAACTTGGAAACTCTGTCATCCACCATAGTCACCAGACCTTGCACCAACTGACTACCACTTCTTCCAGGCTTTGGACCATTTCTTGCATGGAAAAATGTTCAATTCTCAACAAGCTGTGGAAAATGTCTTTTGAGATTTCATCACCACTTGCTCTCCAGGCTTCTTTGCTGCTAGCATAAACAAGCTACCATTAAGATAGCAAAACTGTGTTGATAGTTTAGGCACATATTTTGATTAATTGTACTGCTTCTTGTTTGAGATATGATAAACTAAACTTTTGATTAGAAACTGGATATTTCATATTTAATGAACTACTAGTTTTAAATTTCAATTATTGTGTTTCAGTTTTAATATTTCCATTTGGTTCTTATTTATATCTTCAATTTGTTTGCTTAGATTTTCTACTCTTTCATTTGTTTTTAGCATGTTTATAATTTGCTCATTGAAACATTTTTATGATAGGTACTTTAAAATCTTTGCCAGCTAACTACATTTGTGTCATCTTGATTTTGGCATCTGTTGCCTCATTCAAGATGACATTTTCCTTGGTTCTTGGTATGACAAGTGATTTTTTATTGTGTCCTGAACATATTGGTTATTATTTTATGATTTTCTGGATCTTATTTAAATCTTGTAATTTAGCAGACCTCCACTGGCATCTTGCTGGTGGAGGAAGGGAGGATACTGTCTTGTTACCTCTGGGTGGAGATAGAAGTCCATACTCCCCACTCAGCCTTTGCTGATGTGGGGAGAGGTACCTCATGACTGCGGGACAGGGGTAGAATTTTAGACTCCTGATTCAGCCTCATGGGTACATGGAAGGGCACATTGTTGCTGCCAGCTGGGATGGACATCTAGACTCCCAACTCAGCTTTTGCTGATGCTGCAGGAAGGGAGAATGGTGCCTCATTACTGCTAGATACGGTGGAAGTATAAGCTCCTCATTCAGCTCCACTGACTGCAGTTTTTGCTATGATGTTTAGCTGCAGGAGTGTGAATATTCTTAAAAGATTTTCTATCTTTCTAGGCCACCTCTTCTCCAGTCCTTTGGCTGAAGAGAGGATTTGGTCGGGGAGACCTTTTTATCTGCCATATAATAATCAACTGGCAATTTCAAAGGACAAACTGTTGGGATTTTGAGTGGAATTAAATAGATCGAAGTGGAATAAATCTTTACAATTCTGAGTCTTCCAATATATTAAAATGGCATAACCCTCCTTTTGTGGGTCTTTAATTGTTCTAATATTAGTAGCTTTTAGCATAAATGTCTTGTACATCTTTCATTAGAATTTATTTATTTTGGATAAGATATAAATGCTATTATTTAAGATATTTCATCTAATTATTTATTTTTTCCAATAATTTATTTTTTATGTCTTGACTATATATTCAAGTCCTTGCTAAAATTTACTTAATTCTGTAGATTCATTTGTATTTTCTTTGTATACAATCATGTGGTCTGCAAATAATGAAATTTTGGTTCTTTTTAAAATACTTATACCCTTATTTCTTCTTATTGCCTTATTGCACACTATTGAATATAAATTATCCAGTTTATTGTTATATCAAAATAGTCATAAAAGCTCTATCTCCTTCCTAATCTCTGGGAAAAACTTTTAATGTTTGCCAATAAATATGTTGTTTGCTGTATTTTTTTGTTGTAATTTTCTGTCAGATTAAGGAAATATTCTATTATAACTAGTTAGTAAAGATTTTTTTTTTTCAAATCATGAAAGGGCATAGAATTTTATCAACTTTGATCAAATTCTCCAGCCGGGCGCGGTGGCTCACGCCTGTAATCCTAGCACTCTGGGAGGCCGAGGCGGGAGGATTGCTCCAGGTCAGGAGTTCAAAACCAGCCTGAGCGAGACCCCATCTCTACTATAAAAATAGAAAGAAATTAATTGGCCAACTAATATATATATATATAAAAATTAGCCGGGCATGGTGGCACATGCCTGTAGTCCCAGCTACTCGGGAGGCTGAGGCA
>VSMD01014477.1:0-13437 GCA_008750895.1 Mirza zaza
AAAGATACACTGTCAAAAATATAAAAAGACTTAACCTGCTCATCATAGCACTATCTGCTACAACAAAAGACAGTAAATAACCCATGTGTCCGTCAGTAGGGTACGGGTTCCATAACCTACAGTACATCCACACAGTGAAGCACTATGCAGTTATAGACGGGAAGGAGGAAGCTCTCTGTATATTACCGTGGAGTAATCTCTAGGATGCCTTTAATAAACATGTTTTAATAGTTAAAAAAAAACTATATGGTATGCTTCCATTTAGCTAAGAAAGGGAGGTATGGGCATACAATATATTTAAATTTATATTTTGTAATGGAAGGATAAACAATAAAATAAAAAATATATATATCAACCAATGACAATGTATGAAACTTGGTTGGAACCCAACTCAAATAAACACACTGAAAAAAAGTGAGATAATTAAGCGCTTTCTGGATATTTGATGATATAAGGAAACCATATTGTCTTTTAGATATGATAATGATGTTGTGGTTATGTTTCTTAAAAATTGAATCCTTCTCAGAAGGAGTCATCCAAAGAATTTGCATTGTCCATGTGCTATTACGCAACTACATGTTCTCAGCAAGCTATCACAGAGGGACCCACAAAAGAACTCCAGGAGAAGGAACTACCTTTGAATACCCACCAAGCCAGAGAGCCAGAGCATATTATTAAAGTGGAAGTCAGGTAAGAACTTCCCAATCCAATATCACTACCCCCTTCCTTGTTTCATATAGGAGGAATAAAAAAATAAAAATTAAATTTAAAAAGGCCAAGATTTCTGGGTAACAGAAGAGAAGCAAAACAGAAAAATGATTTCTTGCAGGTTTTCAACCCAAAGTCATAAACCAGGCGAGAAATAATTTGGGGATCACATTAAGGTCTTGCTTATTATCTTGACTGACATATTTTTATTACTGGAATGAGATTTTTCTTGTTCCTTGATGTGGAATAGCGGCCCTATTCCATGTCCTAATCTCAAACCCTATGAATATGTTACCTTTTATGACAAAGGAGGTTTTGCAGGTATGATTAAATGAAAGATCTATAGATGGGGAGATTATCCTGGATTATCTGAGTGGGTCAATGCAATCACATCGGTCACATATAATACGAAAGGCAAGAAAGAAAAAGATGTAAGAAGGAAATAGTAGGTCCGGTGTGGTGGCTCACACCTGTAATGCTAGCACTCTGGGAGGCTAAGGTGGGAGGACTGCTTGAGCTCAGGAGTTTGAGACCAGCCTAGGCAAAAGTGAGACCCCATCTCTACTAAAAATAGAAAAATTAGCTGGGCATTGTGGCACCCACCTATACTCCCAGCTACTTGGGAGGCTGAGGCAGAAGGATTGCTTGAACCTATGTGTTTGCTGGAGGTTGCAGCGAGTTATGACGATGCCACTGCACTCTACCTGGGGAAACAGAGCGAGACTCTGTCTCAAACAAGAAAAGAAGTCAGAATGCTGTGGCCATGAGCCAGGGAATGTGAGCGGCATCTAGAAGCTGGAAAAGGCAAGGAATGAATTTTCCCGTAGAGTCTCCAGGGGAAACACAATTCTGCCAACACCTTTACTGTCATCCATGAGACCCACTATCAGAATTCTGCCCTTCGTAATTGTAGATAATAAATTCATGTTGTTTGAAGCTTTAAAAACAAAAGAGCCCTTATCTTTTAGGAATACTTTTCAAAATGGCCCCAGATGAAATAATATGATATCTGGTATTTGCCGCAAAATAATCTTGGAAATTGTAGGGTAGACAGAAATATAGATGAAACAAGATTGGCTGTGGGTTAATATTGATAATTGTTGAAGCTGGAGAATGAAGCCATGGTGGTCAATATACTATTCTCTCTAAATTTACATAGGTTTAAAATTTTGCATAATAAAATAATTGAAAGAGAAAGAAAAGGAGGAGAGAGAGAGAGACAGAGAGAGAAAGTAAAAGAAAGAAATCCTTCCTTTGCAGGGTATGTCAGAATCTGTAGAAACAATTGTCACATAATGGATGAGGGGTCAGATGGAAGGTAGCTGACCACTCTGCAGAACCATTTTCCACACAGAAATAAATCCCAGGCCACCCTCCAAAGTGGGCTTAAGATTCTGGGGCTGGTAGACATGGTGTATCATTTGCATGTTTGAATATTCATAAGCCCATCAAAGAAGAGTATCCTCAGTAGACCTCAGTGCTCCTCAGCCCCTGTGGCCTCTTGACAAGCCTTCTCACTCCTTGACAAAGGAGGGCAGCTTCATTGGGCCATTCTCATCCTTTCAGACATTAACCTCACAGGTGGCATGGCGATAGCTCAAAGATTGGAGTGGGGTTATTTTCCATAGCAGAACCCCAGAGACACAATGGAATACAGGACAAGAGAAGATCTTACAAGTCTCTAAGATAAAATGAGCCCTTGAGAAGAGAAGCAGGGACGCAGTGTCAGAGCTAGTGCAGCAGGATGAGGAAGGTTTTCTTATGAGGCAGAAGTACCAGGCCACCCGTCCCGTACTAGGAGTGAGTGGTGTGGCAGACCTGGTAGAGAGAGCAGGAGGAGGCTGGAAGTCACTTCCTGCCCCAGTGTCTTGAGAGGAGCATCCTCTGGCAAGGGGCCAGGCTGCAGGGTCTGTCCCAGGGCTCCCTGCAGCAACCCCATTGCCCGCAGGAAGCTCTGCTACCCCAGCAACTGGGGGCCCTGGCAAGCTGCTTGATCTGGGGCGATGCAGGCACAGTGCTGCCCACCTCACAAACAGGCAATCAAGGAATCATTCATGGACATCTTGCCTTGAGCTCTAATGTATTCCTGTGGAGTCCACGGATCAGCTAAAGGTTGAAAAGGCACATTTCCTCCCTATCCTCCAAGGAAGGTCCTGGGGTGTCACTGAGTACCCCCCTACCTACCCAAGAACCCACCCTTGGCTCTCTCCTCTCCTCCCTCCTCTCCTCAACCCAAGATTATTCATCCTGCCTGTCTGACCTACTGTGCACACACAGCCCAGAACAGTCCCCCATTGGCCTGGCTCTTCTTTGTGACCCTGGTGGCTCTTTGGGCTTCCAAGAATTGGTCATGGATGTCCACTGCCTTCTCTAAAGCTAGCGAATGAACCAAGCCCCATTAGGGATGTCCTAGTGTATTTACCTCTTTCTCTGTCTCTCAATCATTAACAAGTCTGCCGTGTCCTTCTGTATTTCTTTGTTCACTGATCTCCTCCTTCCCCTGCACCATCCCCTCCTCCTCCTTACCTCTGTGATTCTTGCTGTCCTCAAGATCCAGCTAGAGCCTTGCCCACTCCAGGGAGCCCTCACTGACTGCAGCCCCACATAGACCCCTCCCTCTTGTTTACATACTGTCCTTGGTTGCTCTTTCTTTGCTTTACACATTGCACGTTCCAACTAATATCGCCCCAGACAGAAAGGAGCTCCAAAAAATACTTACTGATTAATGAATTAAATCGAGCATAACAGAGTGGGCTGAGGAAGGACAGCCATGATATTCCTGATGCTTCCTCAGACCACTTCCCATTCCAACTAATTAGATTGATCTTAAGGCCCCAGAGGGGCACAGACCAGCGACATTCTCTCCCTTGTCTCTTCCCTCACTTCTAAGGCTCCCCTGGCTCAAACAGCAGTGGATCTGGAGCAGGATTCTGTGCCACGCTCCATAGATTCCTTATCTCCTTTGCTTCTCACACCCTGAGAGGTAGGTAGGGAGAGTGTCCCCATGTTACAGATGTGATAACTGAGGCACAGAAGGCTAAGCGACTTACCCAAGATCACTCAGCTCTTCAGTGACACAGCCGGTGTCAGGCCAGGCATTCTGCCTCTACCACCTACACATGCAACCCATCCCCAGCTGCAAGAAATAGCACAGCCACCACGGATGCACTTGGGAAAGCCTTCCTGGGAGGAGGCCCAGAAGGGCAGGAGTAAACTGACCCATTTGGGAGACTAGACAAAGAGAAGACAGAAACTCAGCAAAACCAGCTGAATTAAGTGCCATGTACTCAGCCAACCTGCTCAGGAGAGCAAGGTCACATGGGCAGGAGATGTCCAAAGTGGTCAGAAGAGGGAGGAGCGGCCAGATCTTTATTCTTCGGGATGGAGAGGTGGGAGGAGGGGCAGGTCTCTGCCTGGAGCATACAGAGCCGCTCTGGGCAGGGCAGAGGGCCGGACTGTGCCCTGCTGTGTGCCAGGCACTGTGCTGGGCATTTGGCATACACTATCTCAGGAGACTCAACACAAAGGGAGAAGACTGAGGAGGGTAAGAAGTCCTGTTGGCGGGGCTCAATGGTACCAGAGAGCAGGGAGAAGAATTTAGACTAGTTGGGGGTGACCAAAGAGTGGCCAGTTCACTGTTTAAGGCTTTGGCTGATGTTCCATTCTGGTGAGTCAGGACAACAAGGAAGCCCAGGCCAGGCCAGGCCAGGCCCCATCCATTCCCCTGACTGAAGCTCAGAGGTGTCTTGTTGCACCTTCAGGCTGGGGAAGACTGAGACAGGCTGCACCGGATGCCCCACCAAGACGAGGCCTGGACTGGCTAGAGAGGGACACAGCCCGTGTCTGTGAACGGCTGATGGCCTGAGCATCCCAGAGCCAGACGAAGGAGCAGAGGGAAATGGGTCTGCTGGCAGGTATGGCTGTCTAGAGCAGCAGCTCTCAACCAGGGGTGATTTCCCTCCCCTCCAAAATCTTTGTGCGGTGCCACTGGTATCTAGTAGGTAGAGGCCAGGAATTCCACTAATAGACGGTCCCCCTAACAAAGAATTATCTAGCACAAAACATCAATAGCAGCGGGGCTGGAACCCCTGGTGTAGATGCAAGGGAGTGAGAGAGGCTAAAATCCAATCCACTTCCTCGGAGGAAGCTGCCTCCACCCTGAGGAAAAGGCATCTTTTCCTAATTCAGCCAAATGCACTGTGAACACTAACCTGAGCCCCAGGGAGGTGGCGAGGGGGAGGGTGTGCTGGGGAAGGTAGTGCTGGAGAGGAAGAAAATGTACCTGCTGTCACCTAGGCTGTGATTTGAGCAAAAAGCAATTTAAGAGATAGTCTTTAATAGAGGGTCAAAAAGTCAACCCCGTAATTATGTCATCTCCTTGGTGGCAAAGACAGCCATTTGAAAGCTCTATGACATAACCACACAGGTGGCAAATGAGATGTGATCCAAGATCTTCATTGCAGTACTGTTTCTAATAGTGAAGGATCAGAAACCACATAAATGTCCATCAGCAGGGGACGAGCTGCACAAATAATGGAATACCCTGCAAAAGAATGGGGATGCTTTCCATACACAGATGTAGAAAGGTCTCCAGAATACATTAAGTGAAAAAGCAAAGTGCAGAACACTGGAGTATTGTGCTGCCTTAGGTGAAAGGGGAGGCATAATTAATAAGCAGTATATTAGTAATTGCTCACATTAGCATAAAGCAGTGGGTCTCTAACTTGATTGTGCATCGGAGTCACACAGAGGGCTTGTTTAGTCATATGCACTTCAAGCCGGAGCTGAGCCAGGCTTAGCTGAGCCAGGCTTTAGACAAAGACCCGTAAGTGGCCTCTTTCCCTAATCACTCCAGCACACCGGAGGAGACTGTTTCCAAGCCTCAAGTGGTCGCGGAGTGTGAGAAGTTCATGGCATTTGAAAGAATTCCTCAGGAACCGAAGAGTTGGGGGCCCACAAAGCAACTCCCTACCTCCCGTCATCTCCTCTTCCTTTACAGGGGAAGCGAACTCAAGGTCCGAATGAAGGTGGTCGCCGGCCAGCGACAGACCTGGCCTTCTAACATCCCCCTCCCCTGCCCCGCCCCGCCCCCTCTCAGGGGGAGGAGCGACGGCTACAATGGATCCTCCCGCGGGCTTTGTGCGCGCTCGGAATCCAGCTGTCGCCGCCCCACCGAGCCCCCAGTCCCGGGAGGGCGCGCGTTTTCGGGCCGCCCACCACCCGGATCGCAGCCGCAGCCGCTGCCCCTGCAGAGCCCAGAGCCGCTCCTTCCCGCTCCGTGGCGGACTGGCGCCAGTCCCTTCCCAAAATGCCCGTCGACTTCACCGGGTACTGGAAGATGCTGGCCAACGAGAATTTCGAGGAGTACCTGCGCGCGCTAGGTAAGCGCTGCCCGCCTGGGGACTCCGGCCCGGGGTGTCCCTCCCTCGCCCCACCCGAGCCACAGCCTGCTGCGCTCGGGCCCCAAAGGGCGTCCTCGACCACCGCCCCGAGGGTGACCGGCAGGCTGCGCATTGGAGGATCCGGGGGTGTTTGGGTTAATTGGTGGCCAACATCTGCTAGTTGGCTCTGGACGAGGGTAATTTCATTAATAAAGCTGGGCTTGGTTTGCTAGTTTTAAGTTTTGAAAAGATTAACATAAGGGCAGAAAACTTTGTTACAAAAACAAAACGCACAGGCAGAGCGCAGGGACTGCGCAAAGCAGCGCAAAGCCAGCGGGAACCCCAGCAATGTTGGGCGCGGGCTTCTGGGGCCCGGCTACCTTGGAAACGGTTCTCTGAGTTTTCCGGTCAACTCTCTGCCCCTCTCTGGCCCCGCACCCCCTGCAGATGTCAATGTGGCCTTGCGCAAGATCGCCAACTTGCTGAAACCAGACAAAGAGATCCTGCAGGACGGCGACCATATGATCATCCGCACGCTGAGCACGTTTAGGAACTACATCATGGACTTCCAGGTTGGGCAGGAGTTTGAGGAGGATCTGACCGGCATAGATGACCGCAAGTGCATGGTGAGGATTCGCGTGCCCAGGTGTCTCCTGCCCAGGGGGCGTGACCGAGGGCTGGACTAGTTCATCTGAGGGGGAGCAGGGGCCCTTGTGTTGGGGGGTAGGGTGGCACCCGGAAAATTCCCACTCCCTGCCCCCAAGGTAGGCAGCACCGACTCACCCATCAAGCACCCTGCTCCATCCAAACCGGATGGTAATAGTTACAAAGGCTGCAATTTGTTGATTCTCCACTATGCGCGGGCACTCTGCCAGGCACTTCATACACATGACTTCACCTAAGCCTCACACAACCTTTGAGGAAGATATGAGTACGCCCATTTTACAGATGAAGAAACAGTCTCAAAGAGATGAAGTAATTCTCCAGAGTAGCACAGTTAAGGAGGGGCAGGGCTGGAATTCCAAGCAAGTCTGTGAACTCTATTTTCTGGCTGACTGTGGGCTGGAGGGGAAAAAGGAAGAAAGGAAGAAACACAGGGAGCCCCATTGAAGCGTAAACTTCCTATATGACCTAGTGTGACCTAGTGCCACTGTAGGAAGCTGGAAGCCCTTTGACCTCTGCTGGAAGCCCTCTGGCCCGCCCATCCTTGCCTTAAAGCTGGGATTTGGCTCCTGGCCATTCCCTGGCCCTTGCTATCATCCACTGTCCACCCCTCAGCTTCCTACAAACCTCAACCAACACCCACTCAGTAGGTCAGTGCTCCTGCAGCCCAGGCCAAAGGAAGCAGCAGTGGGGGAGAGAAGTAGCATAAGCCTCCCCTCCCCCAAGGGTGGGAAGCTGGTGACCCGGAACACCCCAATTAGTGTGGCTACAGCAGACTCCAGAAGGTCAGCCCCAGGCTTGCATTCACATTCCTGGGTTGCTGGGAGGTCAGGGCACTCCCATTCTCCATTCTGTGGTCTTGGGTCCAGAACTGGCTTATGCTCAGCCCAGAGCCGCCTTGCTTATTGATGGGGTCCTCGCCAGCCGGGCCGTTCTTCACCAAGGGTCTTTACACTGGTGTGCAGTGTGCCCCGCACTGCGCCCGTCCTTTTACACCGCCGCCCAGTGAGGCAGCGATAAGTAACCCCACAGTACGCAGTAACCGAGGCTCAGGGGGAAGAAGAGACTTGCAAGAGAAGGAACTTGAACCCTAGGCCTTCTGACATGGAGGCACACACTCCTGCCATGCTCCCCTGCTGGGAGCCTTTGCAGAAAGCAGTTAGCTGAGGTTTGTCAGAACTGTGGTTGAAGGGTTGCCAGTGTCTGTGAATGAGAAGCCTGGGCCCGGGTGACTCATCCCCCACCTTGTTTATCCATCTGAAGGCAGTCAGGGCTGGTATGTGAGTCTGCTGCCTGGAATGATGGGAAGGAGGGGGAGTCGGCAGGAAGTGCCTTAGAGGGACCACTCTGGGAGAAAACACTATTGTTGTAGGAAATGTCAGGTTGTGCCTTTAAAAGTCTCAAGGCCTCTTAATCTGCAGGAGAGGCTCATGATGGGAACAGAGAGCTTCAGACAGGGACTGCCTTTCTCATTACTGCCCAGGCCCTGTCCCCCAGCCCACTGCAGGGAGCACTGCTCCATGAATGAGGACAGCCCTCGGCCCCAGCTCTCTCTTGGGGAACTCGCAGAACACATCAAACATCCCTTCATTTTGGGTCGCTGCGATTCTGGAATGTGCTAGCTTATACTTGGCTAATTATCGTCACTCTTTCATTCCTTCCCTCATCCATTAACACATGTAACATTTATCGATCATCTGATAATACTAGTGAATACTGTGCTCACCCAGTGCTTACTATGTACCACGTACCGTTCAAATGTTATATGAACTCAATCTTCACAACACCCTTTCCAAACCCATTTTACAGGTAAGAAAACCAAGGCAATATTTCTTACTGTGTGACCTTGGTTCACAGTGACTGGTTCAGTACGTGGCAGAGGGAGGGTTTTAATTAACCACTGCTCTGTACACACTGCGTCCCTCACATGCTGGTCACTGCACCAGCCACAGTACAGTAGAACAAGTCACAGTCCCTGATGTCCAGGAACTCACAAACTTTGTGGCAGAGACGGACACGCAGACAGCAACAACACAGCACAACAAAGGAAAGCACAGGGTGGGGGATGGGAGGTTGTGAGCACCCAGAGGAGGGGATCCCAGGATTTCTGGGGAAGATGGCTTTTGTACTTAACTGTAAATGAAGAGCAAAGAGCAGTGGGGATGTGGGGCAGGGAGCAGGGGAGGTGGAAGGGAGGATTTGGGATACAAAGGAAGGGGCAATGGCCACCTTCTCTTCTCAAGGTCAGCATCAGGTCCATGGTAGGTGAGCACACAGTGGAGCCTAGC
This sequence comes from Mirza zaza, assembly GCA_008750895.1. NCBI lineage: Eukaryota > Metazoa > Chordata > Mammalia > Primates > Cheirogaleidae > Mirza > Mirza zaza. Next base: position 9,041 of record VSMD01014477.1, read on the forward strand.
AGCTGGACCAGCTAATTAAAACTGGGCCAGGACTCAGTCACCGTCACTGCTCCAGGACTCAGTGAGACCCATCCCAAGTACACCACCACTTACCTGTCACAGCCTGCTGGGTGGTGGGACGGCACCACTGCTCCACCCACACCTTCCTTTGGTCCCCTGCAGTGCAGAGAAGCCCTTCTCCGTGCTGCCCACTGGGTGGTGTGCAGCTTTAGACCACCGTGAAGAGCATGGCTGGATGAGTGTAAGATGACAGAATTATAGCAACTGTGGGGCCTGATGCTATGAATGGAGGGGAGCTTCTGCCCCCCGTGTTTGGTACCCACCAGCCAGGAGCAGTGGCCCAGAAGAGTTTGTTCCCAGCACATCAAAGGCATCCCATTCTCACTTGGGATCATTCATTCATCTGCTTTTTTTTTTTTTTTTCATTCCTCTCTGGGCATCTCATGGTGCTTACTCTGTCTTTGCAGCCCCTGTGTTAGACAAATCGCACACGGTTCCTGCCGTCACAGAGTTCAGTGTAGGGGGAGGTAGATCAAAGCAGCCGACAGCGCTGTAGTGGACAGTGTGCTGATGGGGCAGGAAGCACTCCCTCCCCAGTCTGGGAGGTCAGGGAAGATTCCCACAGGAAGTGGAGTCTGAGCTGTGGCTTGAAGGAGAGACAGGAAGTAGCCAGGCAAACAGAAAGGGGCTAAGAGGAAGGCCAAGGCCAAAAGAACAGCTTTTGGTAAATATTATTTCAGAGCTGTCCACAGCAGGTCCTGGGCTTGGCCCCGGGGTCACAGAGGCACCAAGGCTTCCTGGACGCCCACGCCAGTGGAGGAGGCAGATGCATCTTCAGGCCATTACAGCCCAGCTCGTGATGGGAGTGCAGTGGGCTGAGGAGCACAGAGCTGGGACTGGGGGAGCAGTGGTCAGGGAAGGTCCTGGAGGAGGTGACAGCTAAGGGACACCTTGAAGGACAAGTAAGAAGTAGAGCAGATGTGAAGAAAGGAATAAGAGCCTTCTGGACAGAGGGAACCACATGCACAAAGGCCCAGATGTCAGAGAAGCCTGGTTGGGAGCGGGTTTGGGAAGAGAGAGAGGCGCAGACTGCAAAGGCTTCAGCATGGCTGGTGTGCATGGCGTGGCTGGGGAGAGGACAGCCAGGAGGGCCTGACAGGGAGCCTACATGTGCCCCTGATGGGTCTCTGGGAGCCCTTGCTGGGGGAGGCGTGGCCAGCCTGACATCCCTCCCCAAAGGGCCAGAGGCTCACAGGCTAGAGGTCTCTGGTCCTGCCTCTTTTCCATGGAACCTTATCTGTATTCTAGAACAACAACCAGAGGATGAGATCCAGCCTACAGATGTATTTTGCTTGGCTTGAACAATGTTTGAAAAACTTCAGAGTCAGTTCCCAATGATTGCCAAAGATTGTAAGATTTCATAGAAAATCCATTTTTCTGGCTGTTCTTACCAAAAAAAAAAAAAAAAAAAATCAAGAGAGCTGAAAACACTGGGTGCCCTTTTATTCCTGTACTGTGCGGGGCTCTGGAATACTGCTTCCCTTAGATGGGACACTCTCCAGTGCCATTCTTCAGGTAACAGTCCTCACCCCACCCTGTTACCTGCAGTTGAGGATCAAACGGGCATTCGTCACTGCTTGCACTGTGTGTTCCCTTTAAAGCCATGGGTCCCAAAGCAGAGACAGCCCCAGTATCATGGGGAGCCTCTTAGAAATACAAATTTTTTTCTGGCCACACCCTTGGCCAACCAAATCAAAGCTCTGGGAGTAGTGCCAGCAATCTGCTTCAGGAAACCTTCCAGGTGGTTCTGATGCAAGCAAAGATTGGGAACCATGGCTTTGGATTACAGAAACATCTCTCTGTACCTGCCTGTGTCTCTATAGAAGGTGGAAAAACTATAAAATTAGGTATAGTTTTACTGGCTGGTTTGGCCCATTGCCTGGCCCCTATGAACACTGCAACGGCCCTGTGGCCTCTGCCCGGGCTGAGGGATGGAGGGATTCGGACCAGTGTCACTGTCTGCCCTTTGACGCAGCTCACGTTTCCGGTCCGGTCGGTTCAGATTTATATGACCGACACACAGCAGGGGCTGTCATTTTGGTGGAAATGCGCAGAGGCTAGGCTCGGCTGCACAGACCCATGTCTTTCTCCACTGCTTCCTACACGTCTTTGTCCGTGGGGTATCAGGCCCAGTGAGAAACCAAGATCATTTGCTGACTCTAGCACATGTGGGCATTGGCAGGTGGAGTCTTAAGAAGGGAAGATGCTCTTCAACTTCAAATAGTATTCACTACCCCTGGGCAAGGGAGTCCCTCCGAACACTTCTGTTCTTTGTCTCCAAGTGCCCCCCAGCCCCCAGCATGAGCAGCTTTTGTGGGAGAGGACAGCCTGGGCCAGGAATCACAGCCGTGAGCCTGGCTCGGCGTGGTGATGGCGGGAGGGCCATTTGTCACTCCTCCATGGACAGCGGGTCAGTCTTCCCTGGAGGAGGCAGCTTTGTTCACTCAGGGGCCTGGCGCCTCCTCCCCTGGCTGAGACATCGCCTTCATGACCTGCGTTGAACTCAGGATGACCCCTCCACAGGACCCGCCTCCCACTTCCACCCTCCGCCCCACTGTCGCTTTCTTTGTTTTATTTTAAAAAGAAGAAATTCAAACAGCACAAGAGAGTGTGGATTGAAAAGGAAAAGACCCTTTCCCCTACTTGGCCCTATTCCCACTTCCCAGAGGTTGTCACTGTTACCATTTCTGGTGAACCGGACAGAAATTTTCCTCAAACATATAAGATATGTATGGACTGTTCAATTGTTGGGTTATCTAAAGCCGAAAGGAAGGAAGAAACAAAGAGAGGGAGGGAAGGAAAAGAATCTATTTCTCTGCTTATGTTTTTCACTCAATGATATTTCTTAGGCATCTTTCCGTATCAGCACTTACAGATTTTCTGAATTCTCTTTTTTAACTATGTTTCCTTCCTTTCTGCCCCTGACTGCCTTACTTACATCCATCGGTCCATCCATCCATCCATCTATCCATCTAATTATATATGGTAATAAATGAAATCCACCAAACCACAGTAACACTTTGGTTTAAATTCTTGCCAGCTTTCTGATCCTGTTCTTGACCCATTAAAGAGATTTTTTTTTTTTTTAGTTCTTATTTTAAAAACACAATGCCACTGGCAAAATTAACTCCCTGGGCTGCTGAGCTGAGAATGCAGTTGAACTCGGGAGGCTCTTCGAGCCGCCCCTGCCCAGATCAGGCACCGGGCATTCAGCTGGGTCCTTTCCAGGATGGAAACACAGGATCTCTTTCATGTCTTAGCTGAAGTTCTCCGACCTTTGAAATCAGTGTCAACAGCATGCTTTTGAGGATTACAAAAAGAAGAATTAAAGCAACCCAAATAAAATTCACAAAGTAGCTTTCAAAAATCACATTGGTTGGTTAGATTCGGGTTTTTATTAGGAAAGAACAAAGGAAAATAACGCGTACTAAATCTCTGCTAAGTGCCAAGCCTGCACCCAGTGCTCTTAGTCCTTTTTCTCCCTTGGTCTCCGCAACAATACTATTCTGTAAGTATCACTGTACTCATTTCACAGATGAGAATTTGAGGCTGGAAGAGATGAAGTACCTGTTCAGCCCAAGGTCACCCAGCTGGCAGGTGGCAGAGGAAGGATTCTAGCCAGTCTGTCTATAAAGCTCCCTAACGAGGGCCTGCACAGAGCGTTGCTGCTGGCCAGCACCCCACTCCTTGTGGCGGCCTCAGCACGATGTGCAAGTGGGCGGCCACTTCCAACAAGGCCAAGGCTGAGTAGAAGGAGCGCTGGTGTTACAGTCAGAACATCTGGTCTTGAATTCTCCTCTGTTGCCTAGGTGACAGAGTCACCTTAAACGATTAGACACACCACCTCTGTTTCCCCATCTGCAAAACGGGCATCATGACTGCTGCTCAGCCTACCTTGCAAGGCAAATTCTGAGCACTGTAGAGATACCACAGGGGGCAGGGCCTTGTGAAGCCATGAAACCATGTGCAGGACAGGGCCAGGGCCCATGATACCCCAAAGTAAAGCGCCAGGCACCATCACTTACGATGGCCATGAGTTTACTGAGTGAGTTTCAGCTGTTTGATTTTCTGACCGACATCACTCCCAGGCCTCCCACCCGGAGACTCCCCTCCTTTGCATGGTGGGGATACCCCTACTCACCTTGCGGGGCCTGGCGGGGCTGCCAGTCACAGGACACTGTCTATTCTGGGACGAGCACCTTCTACCAGGGTGATCACCATGCCCCATGGCCCATGATTGCACACATGGCCCAACTGGGCCAATCACACCCTTTCCTGGGGTTTAATTTAGGGACCCTGAGAGAGAGGTGAGTTCTATTCCCTTAAAGGTGGATAAG
>VSMD01014482.1:0-19703 GCA_008750895.1 Mirza zaza
TCTTGCTCAGGCTGGTCTCGAACTCCTGAGCTCAAATGATCCGCCCACCTCGGCCTCCCAGAGAGCTAGGATTACAGGCTTGAGCCACCGCGCCCGGCCATATAATTGTTTTTTTGTTTGAGACAGAGCCTCACTTTGTTGCCCAGGCTAGAGTGAGTGCCGTGGGGTCAGCCTAGCTCACAGCAACGTCAATCTCCTGGGCTCAAGCAATCCTCCTGCTTCAGCTTCTCTAGCTGGGACTACAGATGCTCGCCACCACGCCTGGCTAATTCTTTAGTTCCTTTTAGCTCAGGTTTGCTGATGATGAATTTTCTTCTGTTTTTGTCTATCTAAAAATATCTTTGCCTTCATTGGTAAAGAATATATGAACTGGCTAGAGAATTATAGGTTGGCAGTTATTTTCTCTTAGTTTTTAAAATTAGTCATTTCATTGTTACCTGGTTTTTTGAAGTCAGCTCTGAGTGTTATTGTTGCTTCCCTGAAGGTAATGTGTCTCTTTTTTACACTGCCTTTAAGATATTTTTCTTTGGTTTTCAACAATTTAAGATAGGCCTAGGTGTGTTTTTCTTGTATTTATCCTTCTTGGGGTTTGCAGAGTTTCTCAGATTTGTGGGTGGTTGTCTTTAATCACTTTTGGAAAATCCTTAGTCATCATCTTTACATTATATATTGCCTCTGCTACATTTTCACTCTTGTCTCCTTTTGTGATTGCATATATCAGGCCTTTTCATGGTTTTACATGCCTTGTAGACACTTTTCTATATTTTTTGTTATTTTTTTGGTCTGTGAACTGCTTTTTGTTTGAATATTTTCTATTGCCTTGTTTTCTCTTTTGCCATTCCTATCTTTTGATATATCGAAAGTTCTTAGTTTCATTAATTACATATTTTAATTATAGAGTTTCCATTTGATTCTTATAATAGATTTTGGTTTTTTGATGAAATTTTTTATCTTTTGTTTTCTTGAAGATATTAGTCATAGTTATGTACAGTCTCATCTTTTAACTCCAATAGCTGGGTCACCACAGTGTATTTTTTTTCTTGGTTTTCAGTTGTAGTGCCCTGTCTCTTGGACTGCCCAGTAATTTTTAACTGAGTGCTAGACATTATAAAATATTGATGAGATTCCAGATGATGTTATATGACTGCAGAAAAGGTTCATACATTTTTGGGGGCTTAGCAGATAAATGGGGGCAGATTACTTTAATTCAGTCAGGGACTAAACTGAGTTGAGGGTGGGTTGCAATGTTGGTAGGTCTCACTCCCTCTGATTAGTCTCTGCTCCTAGGGTATAGTCATTCAGGACTGAATGACTGCTGAAAGTCTTAATGTTCAGTTCCTCTTCAGGGCTTGAATTGTAATTCACGTCTCCTCAGACTGATAAGACTGCCAAAATCTCACTCTACTTTTCAGAGACTTTCTGCTTAGCTTCTTAGCCTCTTTCCCTGTGCAGCTTCAGAATTTTAAAATATCCTGAAGGGAAAACTGGCTCTGTGTCAGGCTTAAATCCTTCATACTTCCCCTTCTCACTTAGATCTTGTTCTTTTCATTTCCAATTTTATCTCTGTAGCCTCCCAAGACCACCTAAAGCTCTGCTTGTTTCTCAGTTCTCTAGCACCAGCCTAGGCAAAGCTCGATTCTCCGCCTCTTCCGGTATTCCCTGATCAGCCAGTGCTTCCTTGGAGAAGTGGCTGTGTTTACTGGGCCTCATGTCTTTTCTTCCCTGCTTTTTGGATTTTTGGTCCCTCTCATTCTTTTGCTTTAGCAGCTCTGTATTAGCTTTAAATAGATAACTTAAAACTTTTTGTCTCTTTAAGTTCTTGATGGAAACATTGGTTTACCACAAAGTTCTCCATCATACTTGGAAGTGATAGTCATTTTTAATTTGTTATATATCAGTTGTTACATCTTTATAGTTAACTTCTTTGACATCAGTTTCTTTTACTCTTGATTTTTTTTATTGCATTATGTATAGGAGGCCTCTGGAAAATATTACACCTCAATGTAGAAATAAATCGATTAGAAAGGCCTGGTGAGACTTTCTATAACCAGTTCAAATTCAGCAGTGACTTAAACTATCATATAAACAAGTAGAAAAAATATTCAGTAGTCAAAAGCCCAGGTGTACATTTCTTGGGATATTTTATATATTCCTGTTATTGTAATGATTACTATGGTTTTATGTTTGGAGCCACTATTTTTATTTCCTTAATATTATTAATAGCTTACAGTGTTAGCTCTGTTTACTTCATGTGATTTCAGAGTTTAAAAAACTGTTTAGAAAGTTTTTTAAAATGTAAAAAGAACAAGAAGATTTGAGCCAAAGGTAAGAGACCCTTTTCTACTTCCAACTCCTCAAATAACTGCTGTGTATTACTACTGTGTACTACTGTGTTAGTGTGTATTACTACGTAATACTACTTTACTACTTCTCTCTCCTTTCTACCTTTTACTTGTCATCTCTTTCCTGTTGATATTTGTTAACTGAAGAAAATGTAGATATTGAAATACATAAAAGGAAGAAAACTAAAATCTCTTATAATCCTACCACCAATCCCTTATCATGCTTTTGAGCATTTGGTATATATCTTCTGAGGATTTTTTGTGTAAAAATGGATCATATTGTTAGTGCTTCTCAGCCCTTACTCTTCAGTAATATCATCTGTAACACCTAATATATATATATATATATATATAGATTCTGGGATATACCTCACATTTAACTAAATCAGAATCTTCAGGCATAGGGCTAAGAGGGGTTTACTTAAAAAAAAAACAAAAAAACAAACCTCTCCTTCAGAAATGTTTAGTAGTCCTCAGAAATTATTTTAAATGAAAAAAATTAATGTTGCAATTTTACAGGAGGCTTAACTTGTATACAATGTTTTATCTAATTATTCACTTTTAACTTTTTCCTAGCCATTCCACCCTATGGTGAATCTGGATTGTTCTCGGGATTTCCGGCCATTTCTTTGTGCGCTCTATGCTCCTATTTGTATGGAATATGGACGTGTCACACTTCCCTGTCGTAGGCTGTGTCAGAGGGCTTACAGCGAGTGTTCAAAGCTCATGGAGATGTTTGGTGTTCCTTGGCCTGAAGATATGGAATGCAGTAGGTGCGAAAATTATATATTTTCATGGATCATTTCTTATGTTGCAGTTTGTTTTAAATTACTTGTCTTCTATTTCATCTGTTTTAAAAACTTTTGGGGCCAGGTGTGGTGGCTAACACCTGTAATCCTAGCACTGTGGGATGCTGAGGTGGGCAGATAGTTTGAGCTCAGGAGTTCGAGACCAGCCTGAGCAAGAGTGAGACCCTGTGTCTACTAAAAATAGAAAGAAATTACTTGGCCAGCTAAAAATATGTACAAAAATTTAGCCGGTCATGGTGCATGCCTGTAGTCCCAGCTACTCAGGAGGCTGAGGCAGAAGGATCACTTGAGCCCAGGACTTTGAGGTTGCTGTGAGCTAGACTGACCCCACAGCACTCACTCTAGCCGGGGCAACAAAGTCAGACTCTGTCTCAAAAAAAAAAAAAGTTGATTTGTTTGTTAGATATTCTTATGGTTTTATATGAGTGAGCATTATTAGTAGTAATAATATACTATATTATATAATTACTCTTTTGTATTCTGAAATATTTCAAGGGTAAAGAATAATAAGGTGACTACTTATGCACCTTTTATTATCTAGCTTTATCCAAGCTTAACATTTTGTAATATCGGCTTCAGGTTTTGTTTTAAGAAATAAAACACTATAGAGTGGAAGATTCTTCCTTGTTACCCATCTTGATCTGATTCCCCTTCTTTCTTTACAAAGAGTGAGGTAATCATTGTGTTGAATTTGTTGTTAATCATTCCCATGTTTGTTTATATTAGTAAAACCATAATTTTTTTTTTTTTTGAGATAGACTCTGGCTCTGTTTCCCAGGCTAGAGTGCCGTGGCATCAGCCTACCTCACAGCAACCTTAAACTCCTAGGCTCAAGCAATCCTTCTGCCTCAGCCTCCCGAGTGGCTGGGACTACAGGCACTCGCCACCAGGCCCGGCTAATTTTTTATATATATATTTATATATATATTTTTTAGTTTGTCCAGATAATTTCTTTCTATTTTTAGTAGAGACCAGATCTCGCTCTTGCCCAGGCTAGTCTTGAACTCCTGACCTTGAGTGATCCTCCCACCTCAGCCTCCCACAGTGCTAGGATTACAGATGTGAGCCACCATGCCCAGCCAAAACTGGGCATAATTTTTTTAAACATGTATCTATGTTTATATCTGTAGGTCTGGTTCATTCCTTTTCATTGCTATGTAATAGCCAATTGTATTAGTATCCAGTAGTTATTTAGCCATCTTCTACTGATGGTCATTTAGGTTGTTTCCAGAGTTTTTTTTTTTTTTTTTAATTCATATAAGCAACATTATTTTTTTTAATTTATTTATTTTTAAATTTTTAATAGATTTAAGGGATACAAGTTGAATTCCATTACATGTATATATTGTATAGTGGCGGGATCTGGGTTTTTGGTGTACCTGTTACCTGAGTAGTGAGTAGTGTACATAGTACCTCACAGGTAATTTTTCATCCCTTACTTCTTCCCACTTTTCCCCCTTTGAGTCTCCAGGAACCTTTTTTTTTTTTTTTTGGAGACAGAGTCTCACTCTGTTGCCTGGGCTAGAGTGCTGTGGTGTCAGCCTAGCTCACAGCAACCTCAAACTCCTGGGCTCAAGCCTCCCAAGTAGCTGGGACTACAGGCATGTGCCACCATGCCCGGCTAATTTTTTCTATATATATTAGTTGTTCAGCTAATTTTTTTCTATTTTTAGTAGAGACGGGGTCTCACTCTTGCTCAGGCTGGTTTCAAACTCCTGACCTTGAGCGATTCTCCCACCTCGGCCTCCCAGAGTGCTGGGATTATATACGTGAGCCACTGCGCCTGGCCGAGTACCTATATATTTTCATACTTTGAAATCTTACTCTAAGCTGTGTCCTAAATAAATACTCTGTATATACTGCTATGCTTGACTTTGTTGTTGTTGTTGTTTGAGATGGAAGTCTCTGTCGCCCAGGCTGGAGTGCATTGTTATGATCATGGCTCATTGCAGCCTCAAACTCCCAGGCTCATATGCTTGACTGTTTTAATAAAGAGTGCTATTTTTGAAAGGAAACCATATCATTTTTTGACAACTATGGAAAAATCTAGTTGTATGACTCACAAACAAGATACCACCATTTATTTTATTTCTACTTATTGCAGTCCCCCTACCACCAAGGACTTAGGAATAAATAAGGTCATGGCTGCTAAATTTGGAAATCCAAATCGTTAGGTATCAGTAGATTTCCCCATAAGTAAAAATCATTCTCATCTTATGTGGTTTCTTTTTTTTTTTTAGGTTCCCAGATTGTGATGAGCCGTATCCTCGACTTGTGGATCTGAACTTAGCTGGAGATCCAACTGAAGGAGCTCCAGTGGCAGTGCAGAGGGACTATGGTTTTTGGTGTCCCCGAGAGTTGAAAATTGATCCTGATCTTGGTTATTCCTTTTTGCGCGTGCGTGATTGTTCACCGCCTTGCCCAAATATGTACTTTAGGAGAGAAGAACTGTCATTTGCTCGATATTTCATAGGATTGATTTCAATCATTTGCCTCTCTGCGACGTTGTTTACTTTTTTAACTTTTTTGATTGATGTCACAAGATTCCGTTATCCTGAAAGGCCTATTATATTTTATGCAGTCTGCTACATGATGGTATCATTAATTTTCTTCATTGGCTTTTTGCTTGAGGATCGAGTAGCCTGCAATGCATCTAGCCCTGCGCAGTATAAGGCTTCCACAGTGACACAAGGATCTCATAATAAAGCCTGTACCATGCTTTTTATGGTACTCTATTTTTTCACTATGGCTGGCAGTGTATGGTGGGTAATTCTCACCATCACATGGTTCTTAGCAGCTGTGCCAAAGTGGGGTAGTGAAGCTATTGAGAAGAAGGCGTTGCTATTTCATGCCAGTGCATGGGGCATCCCCGGAACTCTAACTATCATCCTTCTAGCGATGAATAAAATTGAAGGTGACAATATTAGTGGCGTGTGTTTTGTTGGGCTCTACGATGTTGATGCATTGAGATATTTTGTTCTTGCTCCCCTCTGCCTATATGTGGTAGTTGGGGTTTCTCTGCTCTTAGCTGGCATTATATCACTAAACAGAGTTCGAATTGAGATTCCATTAGAAAAGGAGAATCAAGATAAATTAGTGAAGTTTATGATCCGGATTGGTGTTTTCAGCATTCTTTATCTCGTACCACTCTTGGTTGTAATTGGATGCTACTTTTATGAGCAAGCTTACCGTGGCATCTGGGAAACAACGTGGATACAAGAGCGCTGCAGAGAATATCATATTCCATGTCCATATCAGGTAAGGGAAACCTTGTTATAAATTTTGGAATGTAGGATAGTAAAATGAAAGCATATTATAAAGAACTATTGTTAGCTATTTTTTTTAAAAAACTTCATGAACCTTAAACCTGTACATTAAAAATTTAAAGGGAAGATGATTACAAATATGTTGTAGTAAATATGCAATGCACATATTTATATAGACATCTTCATTTTAAAAGATGACTTATAAGTCTAAGCTATGGGCTTTTAAGCAGTTTACTTCTTTACACAAAAGCATTTGCATGTGGATTTTTTTTTTAAGAAGTCTACAGGTTTGTGGGGGATAAGCACTTTACCAACTCTAATAAAAAGGTGCTGTCTTTTTGTGGGAATTTTACTGATTTTCATATTAGGAATTAATTGTTTTAACAGTTTTGCAAGAGTGATAGAATATACTTATACAAATATACAAACTCTTAATGGTCTGGTTTTTCTTCTTTGCATACTGGATATTTTGTGACTTACCTTTGAGTTTAAAGAGTTCAGAGCCTCTGTCCTAGAATCATAGGATTTTAGATCTAGAAAGAACTTTAGAGATCATTTACTCGGGTTCCCTCTATAATTTAGAGTTCTTAAACATCTAGTACCTCATTTGAATCTTTGAAATGTTAAGTGACTTGCTCATGCTTAATAAATGACCAGCTGGGACTGAGTCTTAGATGAGGAATATAGTCAAGGAAAGTAGTTCAGAGGGGTTGATGCTAAGTATTTCTCTCTCCCATCTCCCATAGAAGGATCTCCCATCCTCCTATGCCCCTAGAGATTACCTTCCTTTCTTCCTTTTGAAACAACTTTTCTTGTAAGAGCACTCTGACTTGGTGCCTCCTATTCATCATGTCCTAGGTTTCCCATTCTGAGTGTGCCAGCCACCTTTCCATTTTCCCCAACCCATATGTTACTCTAACACCTTTTAAATACCTCTGGTAAAGTACTTATGTATTATAGATAACTTCTGTTTACTAGTCACTTTCCCCTAGACAGTGAACTCTTTGAAAACAAGAACTTTATTTTTTGAGTACATATCTGTACATCAGTAGATGATAGCAATGAGAATGTAAGTGTATAGATTGAGAAGAAGGGACATTTTTAAGAACTGGTAACAGTGTTACTGAGAACAAGGAGTAGGGGTTAGCTAGGTAGTAAATGCTCATATAAAAAACTGAGAATGCCAATTTCTCTTTTACTTTGTGGTGTAAATTCATTTTAACTGCAGTAGAGTATGCTATTATATAAATATACTGCAGTTTATTCACTCCTTCTTCTGTTGATGGACATATAGTTCCCCGTTGTATTGTTACTATAAACCATTTTACAGTGAAGATTCTTGTAATATCTTCATCCCTTGCACATGAAAAAAATTTCCATGGGTTGTATACCAAAAAGTGGAATTTTGGCATTGTAGGATATAACCATCTTCAACGCAAGTGGTTATTTTAATTTATACTCATGTCAGAGTATGAGTTTCCCATTTCTCCTCATCTTGGTGCTTTTAAGTTTTTGCCAGCTTTTGAAATAGTTATCTCAATTCTGTTGTGGTTTACAATTCTCTTATTACTAGAAAGATTGAGCTTGTTTTCTTGTGTTTATTAGGGTTTCTCTTGTGTTACCTTTGTCCGTTACTCTGTTAGGTTATTTGCTTTTTGTTGTCTAAATATTATTAGTATTAATTCTTTGTCAGTCATTTGCATAACAGATCATAGCTTGTCTTTTTACTTTATTAGTGCTTTCATTCGTGTTTTAAGATATTCTTCCTTGCCTCTGAAGTCATAAAAAATGGTCTGCTGTATTTTTTTCTAGCAGTTTCTACAATTTGATTTTTTGATTCACACTGATAATCCCTTGAAATTTATTTTTGTTAATATTGTATGGAACTTGGGCTGGGCGCAGTGGCTCACGCCTGTAATCCTAGCTCTCTGGGAGGCTGAGGTAGGCGGATCGTTTGAGCTCAGGAGTTCGAGACCAGCTTGAGCAAGAGTGAGACCCCATCTCTACTATAAATAGAAATAAATTAATTGGCCAACTAATATATAGAAAAAATTAGCCGGGCATGGTGGCGCATGCCTGTAGTCCCAGCTACTCGGGAGGCTGAGGCAGGAGGATCGCTTGCGCCCAGGAGTTTGAGGTTGCTGTGAGCTAGGCTGATGCCACGGCACTCACTCTAGCCTGGGCAATAAAGTGAGACTCTGTCTCAAAAAAAAAAAAAAAATATTGTATGGAACAATTTTATTTTTCCGTATGGATAAGCAGTATGCTTTCTGCATCATTTATCAGATAGTCCATCCAAATTTTAATGCAGCCTCTGCATGTACAAGTTTTATTCTTAGGCCCTCTCATTCATATAACCATGTGTCAATTCCACATGTCATCTACCTGTTCTTTTTCAAAATTATTTTAGCTGTTCTTGGTACTTTGCTCCTCTATGTGAATTTTAGAATCAATTTTTCATGAAAAGCACTGTCAGGATTTTGATAGAATTTTTTTTCAATTTATAAATGAATCTGGGGAAAATTGTTATTTTTGCAAAACTAATTTTAATATTTTCTTATTTGTTTAATACTGTTATTCATTTGTTCCTAGATACCTTAGTTTTTGTTATAATTGTGAATGAGATCTTTTCTGCATTACATTTTTTTACTTGGTTATTGCTGGTGTACAAAAAATACCATTGATTGATTTTGTATATTGATCTTATATCAAACATCCCTGCTGAACTCATTTATTAGCTCTGTGTATGGATTCTCTTAGATAATCTTTATAGAAATCCTACTGTCTGCAAATCAGCACAGATTTGTTTCTTGCTTACTTTCCATTTCTTACATCTCATGTGAGAGCTGTCTGCTCTTTGAAAGGATTTGCACATTTTCCTGTAAAACTCTGTCTTCATATCTTTGAAGTAAGAGAAGTTGTGTAAGACACTAGGTTTTTTTTAATTATTTAAATTTCTTTGATAGTAATGGTTTTATTCAGGTCTGTTATTCTTGAGGCATTTTGGATAATTTATATTTTGCTGGAAAATTATTTCATCTAACTTTTCAAATACATTGGCATAGGTTCATTTTTTAGAAGTTCTTAGGCTGGGCATGATGGCTAGGCTGTGAGCTAGGCTGATGGCATTGCACTCTAGCCTGGGAAACAGAGCAAGACTGTGTGGAGAAAAAAATCTAGTAAAACAAAGTAATTCTAAAGAAAGCAATTGGCATGAAATAAGACCAGAAATACTTGATGAAAAAGATAATCCTTTAGCAAGATTGATCAAGGGGAAGAAAGATATACATTAGAAGCAAAAAAGGAAACACTAAAACCTTTTTATTTTTTTGAGATCGAATCTTACTGTATTGCCCAGGCTAGAGTGCCGTGGCATCAACCTAGCTCACAGCAACCTCAAACTCCTGGGCTCAAGTGATCTTTCTTCCTCAGCCTCCTGAGTAGCTGGGACTACAGGCATGTGCGACCATGCCTGGCTAATTTTTGTTTGTTTTCCCATTTTAGTTGCCTGGCTAATTTCTTTCTATTTTTAGTAGAGATGGGTCTCACTCTTGCTCAGGCTGGTCTTGGACTTCTGAGCTCAAGCGATCCTCCCACCTCTGCTTCCCAGAGTGCTAGGATTACAGGTGTGAGCCACTGTGCCCAGCCTTAGATTTTTGAATTGAAAGATTAACTCGTGTTTTGCCAGTACTTCCTAATTTTTAAAATGCAGTTAATAGTTACTTTAAATTTAACCAAAAGACCATTACTAATAAAGTTGGTCACACATACTGTCTCCTAAACTTAGCTGCAAGCAACTTCATGATTATTATTTTTTTTTTTTTTGAGAACTTTTTATTAATTCAAGTTAGAGAATCTCTGGCCTTTTTTCTCCATAGAAGTTTTCCCAAAGTTGATGGAAGAAGATGTTTTTTACTCTTACACCTCATGGGTTAATAACACTCAGATATATGCATTTTTAAAATTTTCCTGTAGTGTGTATTTTTTCTCAGAATTAGTATTATTCTCTTCAGCATAATAGTTTAGAGGCTGTTCTGGAAGATAGTTTTATTCTTTATGTGAGTTCCATAAATTCTTTTGTGACTCTTCAGCTTTCCAATCTTGTTTGAGTAAACAGATGTTGGGTTAAACCTGACTTGTTCAAAAAAGTTGAAGTGCTATTAATGTGAGCTCTTGACTGGGCGTGGTGGTTCACACCTGTAATCCCAGTACTTTGGGAGGCTGAGGTGGGAGGCTGTCTTGAGCCCAGGAATTTGTAGCCCAGGGTACAGTGAGCTGTGATCACACCACTGTACTCTAGCCGGGGCAACAGAGCAAGACCCTGTCTCTTTGAAAAAAAAAGAAAGAAAAAAAGAACTCTTATTTATACAGATTTTGTTGTGGGCAAAATCCGTGCTCCTAGCTGATAGCTATTAACAACCTGATGAAATAAATAGTATGGCTTTATTCTTGTCATTCTAAAGCATTTAAAGCAGAAAGAAGTAATCTGACTACCATTTTAACCTTTTTTTTTTTTTTTTTTTTTAAGACATGGTCTTTCTCTGTTGTCCAGGCTGGAGTGCAGTGGCATGATCATAGCTCACTGCAGCCTCGAACTCCTGGGCTCCAGCAATCCTCCTGCCTCAGTCTCTTCCCAAGTAGCTGGGACTGCAAGTGCATGCCACCACTCCGAGCTAATTTTTTTAAGAGACAGGATCTTACCATATTGGCCAGGATGGTCCCGAACCCTTGGCCTCAAGCGATCCTCCCACCACAGCTTCCCAAAGTGCTGGGATTATAGGCATGAGCCACCTCGCTAAATCAAAATTTTTATTTTGAAGTAAGGTCCACACGTAATTGAATAAGATTTGCTTATCACTGAGCATGCCTATAGTAGAATTTGGTAATTCCTAATGAGTAGTCCTTAAAATGTATTAAGCAATAATGGAGTATCCTCAGGTGACTTAAAAAGAGAAAATAATATTTGAATATGTCTGCTTAAAAATAGGTTGCCTTATAGTCATCTCTCATACTAGGGAAGTTTTCACATATTTGAAAAATCAGTTTATGAAGTAGTTTATCACATTGTTTCAAAATACCAGTTGGGTTTCATGCAAATCATGTGAATATAAATTCATTATTTGAAGAAAAATGGGCTAGTTGTAAAGTATTTTAAAAGTCTTTAAAATGAATTTCTGCTGATAACCATTTCACTGCCTAGATTTTTTTTTCTATTTTAAAATTTAAAATTTTAGAACAGCTTTAGATTTACAGAAAAATTGTGAAGATAGTACAGGGAGTTCCCGTAGACTTTGCACCCAGGTTTCCCTATTATTAACACATTAGTATGGTACATTTGTTATAATAAGTTAACCTGTATTGATATATTATTATTAACTGAAGTTGATAAGTTATTCAGATTTCTTTAGTTTTTATCTAATGTCCTTTTTCTGTTCCAAGATCCCACCCAAGATATATCAGTAGTCATATCTCCTTAGCCTGCTGTGACAGTCTCTCAGACTTACCTTATTTTTAATGTCACTGCCTAGGTTTTAAAATAGACTGTTTCAGCAAGAACATTCATTTTTTATATATGTTAAATAATACTTGAAAAAGTAATATTTAGTGCCTAAATTCAGAATTAATTATAAAATGTAGTCTAAGTTGTCAGAGTGATGTTTATTTCACAGTTTACAGTAAAGTTTATTTCTAGAATGCTTTTTCATCGTATATTTTTAAATAACATTAGTAATTTTTCAGATACTTGAGGGTTTTTTCCCTAATAATAATTCCCTCTGTTTATTTAGCACCTCCTAAGAGACTCAAAGCATTTTATGGAAGAGTTATAATTCTCAAAAATTGTTGATATTTCTAGAAAAGCATTTGAATATAATGTATTAGTTAAAATATGGGCATAAAGTCAGACAGGCTTGGTTTATGTCCTGACTCTACCATTTTGTCATGTAAAGTGCAGGAAATAATATGTTAGATATAGTAATGTTTGTCTCATGGTTTGCTACAGAGATTAAATAAGATACATTTAAACCTCTTACCAGAGTACTTTACATAAAGTAAAATTTTAGTATTAACTTCTGTTATTACAATGCATAACTGACGTTTGAAAAAGGATTATCCATGTAGTAGATGATCCTGTACTAGAATCAGTTTTTCTTTTAAACACTGATTTTGAAAAGCAGAAAGTTTCTTTTCCTAAAGTGCTCCTTTATTTTTTCAACTCTTTCATCCATCTAATCCAATGCTATATATCCCTAGGAATTTTGACATTAAAACTTTTATTTTAACAATAGAAATGTGTTCCCATAGTACAAGCAGCTTAGCTAAGACTATCAAATTCACATTAGAGCCAGTTGTAGAATTCTAAACAAATATTTTTATAGAAAACAAAAAATATTATATATATTCTTCCAGCCACACAAGGCAATACATATCTTGTTTAGTCTTGATTCAGAAAAATGTAAAAATAACAGAATAACATTAAAGCTAATTTGTTATGATTTTAGCTTCATTTTCTGATAAGAGTGTTTCCCTTTACCAGGAAGTTCCAAAAGGAATCAGCATTGTTTATGAAAGGACCATGAGGGAAATGGGTATGTTTTATGCTTCCAACGTTAGAGACAATGAATAATTCTTCTTTATAAATACTATTACTAGTACTAATCTTTTTTTTTACTACTAATCTTTAAAGTGATGAATATTTTGCCTACCTATAACTTCCTTCTACCAAATTAATTTTTCCTCAGAATTATTCAGTTTCTATAATAGAGGAAAAGAGTAAAAATATTCTAAGTCTCTTGTAGGAAAATATTATAGAATATTAAAGAAATATAGAATATCATAAAAATTTATAGAAACTGTTAACACTTCTATGTATGGGTTGTAAAATACAGCCAAATGACACTTTTAGATGAATATAATAAAACATGAACGTTATTATTCTAGCTTCTGTTGAACAGAATAGCCTAAGCCACATGTTCATTTTAAAGTTTTAACTGCAGATATACCTGGTGTACAAACGATTTACACATTTTTAGGAAAAAATTCAATGTACTTGCCATGATCTACAGCAGGGCAGGGCAAACTTTAAACAGTCAGATAGTAAATATTTTAGGCTTTGCTGGCCATATGGTTTTTGTTTCAGCTACTCAGCTTTGCTGCTTTATTGAAAAAGCAGCCATAGACAATAAATAAGCAAATGGAAGGAACTGTTCCAATAAAGCTTTATTTACAAAAACAGGCATTGAGACAGATTTGGCCTCCAGTATATCATTTGTCAACCCCTGATCTACAGCAAGCATTATTCTGTGTCACCTTTGATATTAATAATTCTTTCATAACAGTCATTGGTGACCAAGTGCATTTTTCTATTCTGTGTAAATTGTCACATTTGGATTCTTATTACTTGTTTTGAGGATCATTGTTTTTATTCTTCATAACAGTATTAAAAATATTTGGTATAATCTAGCACTATTACTATAGTTAGTAAATACAGATGAATTCTAATATTTCACTATAATGAACACATGTCCACAAAACTTATTTCCAATAGTCTTTGAAGGCATCACCACACCGATTTAAGGAAATAATTTCGGTATTTTATGAGAATAGTAGACTAAGAAGCACCACAGTGCAATAATCCTAGTGGCTTCCAGTTTTTTTAGTTTATGTTCTGTGTGCTGGGTCCTTTGCTCAGGAATTTATGCACATTATGTCATTTAATTCTCAATAGCCCAGTAAGGTGGATTGTATTCAGTTTTACAAATTAGGAAACTGAGTCTCATTTAATTATACAGTTTATCCTAAGTCATACCATAAGTGATGGTAGAGTTGGGATGTAAACTGATTCCAAAGCCTATAGTTGTCTTATGCAAAAAACACAGGTATGTGTGTTTGGAGAGACATCTTCTAGTTCTGGCTCATGCCTATAATCCCAGCACTTTGTGAGGCTAAAGTGGGAGGATTGCTTGAGGCCAGGAGTTTGAGACCAGCCTGGGCAACATAGTGAGACCCCCATCTCTACAAAAACATTTTTTAGCCAGACTTGGTGATGCAGGCCTGTAGTCCCAGCTACTCAGGAGGCTGAGGCAGGAGAGTCCCTTGAGCCCAGGAATTCAAGATTACAGTGAGCTGTGCTTGGGCCACTGCACTCCAGACTAGGCAGCAGAGCAAGACCCTGACTTTAAAAAAAAAAAAAAATCTAGAAATTCAGTTCATCATAGGGCTTTTTAAAATTAAAAACTGAACATTGTATTCCTTTTCCTTTATTTAAGTATTTCTCTTTAGTGGACTTTGCCTTTCTAGCTAGTATATAACCTATTTTTCATAGTACCTCAGCATTTTTTGTCTCTGTGTGATTTATAACTAGAAAATAATGCACTGACCTTCCTCTTTCTTTTTCTTCATTTGTAAGGGAAAATTCCTTTCTTTGTAGCGATAGCTTCGCCATCCCCCCCAGGGTCTTGACACTCTGGCTCCCACACTCTGCCCATTATTGCATGTACACAAAACGGGGGTCGGTTCTCACTGTATCCTTACTATGGGCAGGTGCTGACTTGTCGTCGCTGGAAATTTGGCTTTAACAGGAACCTTATAATACAAGATATTTCATGTTGTATCCCTGCTGTCCTCTAAATCTCTGTACCGCCTTGCCTAATTGAAGGTTTTACTTGTTGCTGTTATTACTGATTTTGTTTTTAGTGCTCCTTCCCTCTAATTCAAGCATTTGTGTTATGTGAACAATGTTTCTAATTTACAAAAGACAATATAATGCAGTTTAAGACACTAAAGAAGAGAAGTTGGGAGGTAGGGTGTCTCACCTAGGCACTCTCTTTTCTTTTTCCCCTGCCCTTTCTTCTGGGTAATCTTATTCAGTGCCATGTTTCAGACTATATAGCCCAACCTTGTTGCTGAGCTCCAGAATATCTATTTTTATGCTATTTCCATTTGAAAGTCTATAAGGTATTTTAAATTTAAATCATCTAAAATAGAAGTAGATTTTTCTGTTTAAACCTACTTCTTGCATCCCATTCCCAGTCTTCCCCGTTCAGTAAACGGTATCATCATTCACTAGTTGCTCAGACCCAAATTTGGAGCCATCCTCGAGCCCTCTCTTTCTCACATATCTCACATCCAGTGCGTCAACTTCTCACCACCTCTACCTTAGTCCAAGCCATTCAGTAATTCCACAATGGCTTTCCAATTCTTCATCATCTACTTTTGTCCTTTTACAGTTTATTTTCAACACAGTAGCCAGAGTGATCTTTTTAAAACATAAGTGAGATCATGTTGTCCCTTTGGAAAAAACCCTCCAGTGGCTTACTGTTACTCTTAGAATAAAATCCATACTTCTTACAGTTGCAGTACAGTGTATGAATTGGCCCCTGCCTACTTCTTTGACTTCATCTCTTACCATTTCTCCTCCTTCCATCCTCAGCTGTACCCATGCTGGCCTCCTTGTAACCGTTCGTCAGAGACAACACATTCGTTCTCTCAGGATCATTGTTGCTGTTTCTTCTGCTTGTCTAAATTCCTGCTTAAATGTCATGTCCTTGGAAAGGCCTTTCGTTCCAAAATAACATGCCCCAACCACCATACCACACCCCCAAACACTGTTGCCCAACTTGGTTTAGTTCTTTTATTAAGAAATAATTACCTTGATGTTTAGTTCTTATTACTACCTGAAATGACAAAATTTCTTTAGTTCTTATTGACAGCACTCTACCCTCACCCCTTGACTGTAAGTTCAACAAGGGCAGGGAGTTTTCTGACTCATTTACTGCTATGTCTTCTGTACCTTTTGTCTCTTTGTTCCTGATACTCGCACCGTTCTTTTAGTTTTATGTCTGGCAGGATATCTTATTGAATTGGCTAGGATTTCTGGAACGTTAGCTGTAGCCTTGTTCTTTTTATAGCTCCAGAGGACAGAACTATAATGGCAGGTGGGCAGAACAGCTACAGCTATTTGAACGTGGACAAGGCAACCTTGTATTTTATCAGTACTGCTATACTAATTACATTCATAGAACAACTAAGTTGAGAGCAAATTCGTTAGGTAAAAAGTAATGCTTAGGGCCGGGCATGGTGGCTCACGCCTGTAATCCTAACACTCTAGGAGGCTGAGGCTGGTGGATCGCTCAAGGTCAGGAGTTCGAAACCAGCCTGAGCAAGAGCAATAACCCCGTCTCTGCTAAAAATAGAAATAAAATAATTGGCCAACTAAAACTATAGAAAAAATTAGCTGGGCATGGTGGTGCATGCCTATAGTCCCAGCTACTTGGGAGGCTGAGGCAGTAGGATCGCTTGAGCCCAGGAATTTGAGGTTGTTGTGAGCTAGGCTGATGCCACGGCACTCTAGCCCAGGACACAGAGTGAGACTCTGTTTCAAAAAAAAAAAAGTAATGCTTAGATGGTTTCTAAGTGTGGGTGATGAGTCAAGAGTATAAAGAAAAAAAAGAGAAGAGAGGCTTTGCCAACTCCTATAGAGGGTAGTAGGGGAGAAAAGGGTAAAGAAAGAGAGTAGGTGTGGGAGGCCAAGAAGAAAGTGTATATCTGATTAGGGTGAAAATTTTGTAAAGTATGAGATGGTCATTGATAACTGATACTATGTAGAAGTGTTAAAAAAAAGTGAACCGGCTGGGCGCGGTGGCTCACGCCTGTAATCCTAGCTCTCTGGGAGGCCGAGGTGGGCGGATCGTTTGAGCTCAGAAGTTCGAGACCAGCCTGAGCAAGAGCGAGACCCCATCTCTACTATAAATAGAAAGAAATTAATTGGCCAACTAATATATATAGAAAAAATTAGCCGGGCATGGTGGCGCATGCCTGTAGTCCCAGCTACTTGGGAGGCTGAGGCAGCAGGATTGCTTGAGCCCAGGAGTTTGAGGTTGCTGTGAGCTAGGCTGATGCCACGGCACTCACTCTAGCCTGGGCAATAAAGTGAGACTCTGTCTCAAAAAAAAAAAAAAAAGTGAATCAACAAAAAGCTATTGTGTTTGTTAACAAGGAGCTTTTTTAATGATGTGCTTTAGTGTCTCCTCATCTGCTTCTTCCTAATTGTATTAATAGTTCTTAACTAGTCTGTGGTTTCTTTAATTTGTATTTTCATCTAGATTATCAGCTTAGTGGGTGCACTGAGCAAGCCTTAACTTCTGTTTTGTAAGTCTCACAGAGGGCTTTGAACGGTATTATTCCTAGAGTAGTAAGCTATCCATAAATATTTATTGGTTGATTGGTTGATTTTTATGTAACGCCTAGAAGAATTACACCTTAATTTCAGGTCATGATTATAATTTCTTTTTTTCTTTCCCTTTACAAAGTAAAGGCAAATAATTTAAGTTCTATGTTTTGAGTTTACCAAGCCAACCATAATCAGTGATAGGTAAAACTTTAAAAACATAATCTAAAAACCAGCATAAATTTATTTGTAGAATAAAAATGGAAAATGATGTCTAGAGAGAAAAACATGGACCCTCTGGACTCAAGGTCTGGAAGTGGCAGGAGGTGACCAGGAGTTCAGTTTCTGTGGCGTATTGGGAAATCAGTGTCACATGCAAGTGAGGAGACTGCCGCTAGGTTAAAAGCAGGAATTGCAAGTGGGGCTGCCTTGCTCCTGGAAGGAGGGTTGTATAAAAGGTGTCATCAGCTGTTCCCTTAGGCTGTGATTTATGTAAAAAGTACTTATCTAGAGATTTGGGAGGCCCTGAAGACCAATACTTGAGCCAAACTGCAAAGGCTCAGTGCCTGAATCTGTAGTAGCCCTGATATCTGGAGCTTTTAGTCACCAGTAAAATCGACTAGGGCCGCATGGGCACTGGTGAAGGCAAATGAAAGGGCCATGAGGCCGTTCAGGGTGACTTGAATGGGGAGAGGGAGAGGGAATTCTCTCACTTAAGATCTGCAAACTAAAATTCTAAATCACGATTAAAAACAAAAAAAGCTAAACCTAGAAAGGCATTTAATAAAATCAACAACCAGAAGGTGGCTTCACTCTCAGATGAAATAAAGTATAGTAGACTGATTTTTTGAAACACTTATTTTAAAATAAGTATATTTAGGATTCTCTAAAAGATAAATAATAAAAACTATTTTAAGAGAATAAGAAAGTATAGTAAATAAACAAAAATGAAATCAGAATAGACAGATATGTGTAAGAACTGATTAGCCATCTTAACAATGAAGTATGAAGTTATGAAAATTATATCAGTAGATAGAATGAACCCTAAAGTAGACATGTTTGAAGAGGGAATTAGTGAAGTAGAAAATTGTTCTTAAGAGTTTACCCACTTTTCCGCCCACTCCCCCCTTCCCCCCGAGCGCTGCTCTGGCTCCACCGTGCTCGCTTCGAGCTGCCGGCTCCTGCCAAGCCAGCACCGCTGTCGTCTCCCTTCAGCCGCCATCATGATTATCTACCGGGACCTCATCAGCCATGAGGAGATGTTCTCCGACATTTACAAGATCCGAGATCGCAGACGGCCTGTGCCTGGAGGTGGAGGGGAAGATGGTCAGTAGGACAGAGGGTAACATTGATGACTCGCTCATTGGTGGAAATGCTTCCGCTGAAGGCCCTGAGGGCGAAGGTACCAAAAGCACAGTAATCACTGGTGTTGATATCATCGTGAACCATCATTTGCAAGAAACCAGCTTCACAAAAGAAGCCTACAAGAAGTACATCAAAGATTATATGAAGTCAATCAAAGGCAAACTTGAAGAACAGAGACCAGAAAGAGTAAAACCATTTATGACAGGGGCTGCAGAACAAATCAAACACATCCTTGCTAATTTCAAAAACTACCAGTTCTTTATTGGTGAAAACATGAATCCAGATGGCATGGTTGCTCTACTGGACTACCGTGAGGATGGTGTGACCCCATATATGATTTTCTTTAAGGATGGTTTAGAAATGGAAAAATGTTAACAAATTTGGCAATTACTTTGGATCTATCACCTGTCATCATAACTGGCTGCTGCTTGTCACCCACACAACACCAGGACTTAAGACAAATGGGACTGATGTCATCTTGAGCTCTTCATTTATTTTCACCGTGATTTATTTGGAGTGGAGGCATTGTTTTTAAGGAAAAAACATTGTCATGTAGGTTGTCTAAAAATAAAATGCATTTAAACTCATTTTGAGAGAATGCCTTTTAGTTTATACATATTTAAACTAAATCCATCCTATAGTGTTCCTGTAGAAACTAGAGCCTGGTTGTAGGCCACTACTAGAAAGCATATGACTGTCATCAGATAAACTCTACAGTGGAAACTACTTCTGGGACTGGAATATAAAAAGGAAT
>VSMD01014485.1:0-20232 GCA_008750895.1 Mirza zaza
TCCCTTTCTCCTTGTCTCTGTGTCTCTTTCTCCCTTTCTCTTTCTGTCTTCCCTTCCTTCTTCCTTCTTCCCTCCTTTCTCTCTCTCCCCCTTTCCTCCCTCCCTCCATCGATTCCTTTCCTTTTCTCTTCTTTCTTTTCTTTTTTGCCTCTCTGATGGTGTTTGAGGCCGGCGCCTGGCAGACGGGGAGCTGCAGGAAGAGGTAGGGTGCTCAACCACAAAGGACCTGGGTGAAGTCTCCCAGCAGCTGTGCGAGGTGTGAGAACCTGGCCCCTGTCTCTCCCGGCAGGGACAGTGGGGACCTTCTGCTCCAGGCAGCCTGCAGCTGGCTGCTCAGGGCTCCTGCCTTTCTGGGAGTGGCTTGCCAAACCCGCATGGCTGTGGCACTTGGGGGAGGACCGCACCAGCACCCTGTCTCTCCCGGGCTCTGCTCCACAGCCCAGCCATGATTTATGGGTGGGGGTCCGGGGCCCACAAGGCACTGCCTGTTTTTGTTGTGTGGTAATTTACAAGGCAGACTGCCCCCGTGGTCACCTTCCCCTCTGCTCAAGTAGGTGAACACAATGTCCCCATCTTGGTGGCCACAGAAAGGGTGCTTTCTCCAAGGGGGCCATGAATTGGCTGCGCCTGGGCCCCTGACAGCCGGACGATGATGTGCGGCCGTGAGTGCCATTGACAAAAAGGAGTGTGCTATCTCCACAGCGAGAGCATCGCCCTGACCATAATACCCTCTTGAGGAGACCTCAAGTGGCCGGCCTTGTCACCGGCTCCCCCCGGCACACCACCACTCGTTTGTCACGCCTGCTGGTGTGCACAGGGAGGAGAGGGCAAGAGAGAGAGAGAGAGAGAGAGAGAGAGAGAGAGAGAGAGGCGGGACCCGAGAGCGTCCCAAGAGATCGTGGCCCTTGTGGCCTATTGTCCTCTGTCCGGGAGACAAAGAAAGCCCCCAGCCTTTCTCCAGCAAGTCGCTTAAGCCTCGTCAATAAATCAGAGTCCAGATAAAGCCATTCAGATGTGGCCCGAAGGCTCCCTGAGCAGATCCGCCTTCTGGGATATGTGGCACAGGGGAGATTTTTAGCCGAGCCCATTTTGTTTTCATTCTCCCCGCCCCGTGTTCTTTGTCACCTCCCTTCTTTCTGTCCGCTCCGTGTGGAACAGAAGATGCGTTTGTAGGCCTGAATCGGAGGGATTGTTTCCACCATCGGACCATTCACGCGCGCCCCTCCCCTGTTGTAAAACACAAGCCCGGGCGGGAACAGCGGCCCCATTGTGCGGCGCCCATGCCACCCAGATTTCACCTCAGCCTCCCCGGAGCCCCTGTTTTGTTTCCCGTCAAAAGGAAGCATTTGCTCAGGGGAGGGGAGGGGTGTTCCCATTGCTTCCACTAACATGGAGGTTAAAGGGAAGATTGATGGGAGAAAGTTCACCTAGAAAACCAGGATACATTTCTGGCCGGCCAAGGCCAGTTGTTTCATTGTCCCGGGGCCATGTTTTTTGTTAATTATCTCTCACTCTCTCCTTTTATCAAGGAGAAAAGTAGCAAAGCAGGCAGAAAGGAACAGGATATGGGGGTCAGGGGTCCCCCTGGGCCACCTAGGTGTTCCATTTGAGATGCTGGGGTGGCTAAGGCCCAGGGTGAGCTCTGCCTGGCTTGGGGTGGAGACAGTAGTAGCCACTGAAATAATAATTTGAACCCGTTATTTATGGTGAAACTTCCCACCCTTCACCCCGGGCACTGGCCCCTGGACCCTTTCTCCAACTCCCAGGGTCTTTATCTTCTTCCAAGCGCCAACGGCCAGCCCACTGCCTCCAACACGTGTGTGCACACATGTGCACGCACACGCACACACACGTGCACAACATGACCATGCACTTTTTCCTTTTTTAATTTTAAGCCTCATGAAACTGTAAGGGCAATCTCAGGAAGAGCAGGGGTAGGGTTGTGGGGGGAGCGGCTAGAGAAAGACTAAGAGAGTTGGTCCAAACAAGAACATGTTGTCAAGGAAATAAACCTTGGTGAGGGTAGGCATGAGACCACAGCTGCTGGATTTGGCCAGCCTCAGACGCTGGTGGCAATGACAATGACTCTTAGTGGCAGGGCCCCAGCTCCCAACATAAATAGGGCTCAGCCTGAAAGGGGAGGAAATGGAACAAAACATTTCCTTGGGTACCACTGGCAGAGAAATAACATCAATTTCAGTTTGGGGAGGGGGGAGCCAAAGAATCTCCCTGTTTCCCCACAGCAGCAAAGGCAAATTCATAACTCGCCAACAAAGTACCTTTGAAATGCAGCTGCAATCCACGAACACACTGCCTTTTTCCACCCAGAGAGACAACCCTGTCTTGACCAGAAAGAAGGGGAAAACAGAAAAAAGCACACACTATTGAAAACCCACAAGAGAGGCTGAAAGCAAGGGGGCGGCTGGGGGCCGGGAGGCAGGGAGGGAGGGGAAATGCGTGGATCTTGGCAGATGCGAAAGATAAGCTTTACCTAGTATAATGCAACCTTCTTTGCCTTTCCAAGAGCAGGCCCGTGATGAATGGCCACACAGATTCTCCGGAGAGAGGCTGCGCTCAGGCAGCTGGTGGCCAAAGGCAGCCATGTGGTCAGGAAGGAAAGCCGCTGGGCAGGCGGAGGCTGCCAGGTACTCCTTGGTGCTCTTGGGCCCCAGCGCCTCTGGGCAGTGAGGCAGCTGCTGCCCCACTGGGAAGAGGGACTCTGGGAATGTCTCCCGCCAGGAGGCCAGAGCCAGGGGCCCAGCAGCCCTGCGACATGTCTACGAGACTGCACTTTGGGATAAGTGATGACCTTAAACTAGGCAAGTCCAGCTTCTACGGTTAAGAAGAAGACTGTAAAAGCATGAATACACAATTAGGTGTGAACATGAATATTTATTTAAAATGGGAAAAGAAATCACAACAAACTGCAAAAGTTCAAAGCTGACAGGTATCCACATCGCAAAATCCAAAAATACCATGTACATGTACGTGCTTGTGTGTGTGTGTGTGTGTGTGTATTTTTGTTTTCAAACCTCCTTTCTCCTCCACTAGCCACCTATTTCTGATGCTGGACACCAAAGGATGTGTCTGTACTGGGTATGATTTCTGGTCCTGTGACCTCCTGTCGCCATGCTGGGCACCCCACACGTGGGCATCGGGGCAATTTCTGGGAGCCATCTCTCTGCTCGGGTGACCAGCAAAATGCACAAATCCATCCCACTATACTAAACCCACCTCCCAGTCCAGCTGCCTGTTGGCCACATCCCAGCGATGCTCTCAGCCACTCCGACACCACAGACACAGGAAGTGGGAAGGAGAGGGAGTCAGTGTCCCAAGCGTGCAGACAGCAGTCTTAATGGAGGATGGTTAAAACATCTAAGAGATGCAAACTTTGCAAAAACATGACCATGTGAACGGTTGGTAGAGCCTTTCCTAAGCCTTGGAAGGGACTGTGCAAATAAGGGTTCTTTAAGATGAAGCTTTATCACTGTCACCGTAAAGCTGCCTCTGCCCAGCCAGGTCAGCTGCCTCTGCCTAATGTCAATATCTGCATAGCCGGGTGTTAATTACCTTGACAGTGCACCTCACCTCCTCCACGGAGCCTTCCCTGCTGATCTCCAGGGGGAAATCCTCGGGCCTTGTCGCGGCACTTCTAACCTTCTACACGGCACGCTCCTTCCTGGAGTCCCCAGGACTACAGGACACTGCAGGACATGGACTGGGTCTTGTTCCCATGTGAGTGCCCACGGCAGTAATCAGTGTCGCCAGCACAGCATGGGGCTCTGTAATTATGTGTCAAGAAAACAAGGGAACCAATGAATGACACCATGTAAAACAGCAAGGTTAGCTGGCTCCCACAGCGAAGTTTGTACAAAAGAAATTTCTCGTCCCCCAGATGCCCAGAGACTCTGTCCACCCTTAACCCCACACTTGCCCACAGTGCCTGAGAGCCATCGGTTAGGGGGAGTGCTATGTAATGAGTATATCTGTTGGGTACTATGCCCCGGGTTGGTGATTGAATGAATGATGGGAATAAACTTGGGCCAAGCATTTTGTCCAAGCTTGTATGGTTCGCACAACAATCCAAAGGGATAGACTCTTTCATTAGCACGTTACTGACAGGGGAAAAGGCCTTAGAGAAGGGAAGGGGCCTGTTCGGTGTCACATAGCTACTGGGAGACTGGAGGCGGATGTGAACCAGGTCTGCCGGAATACGCCATTGAGCTCATCACCCGGCTGGGAAGACAGCACAGAAACATGTGAGTAAGCTGTGTACAGCGTGTTCTTCCAGGACAGAGGGAGGAGAAGCTGAGGCTGCTGGAGAAGGAGAGGGAGGAGACTGGATTGGGGAGGCAGAGGCCGTGAGTGGGACGTTTCCTCCCCCAAGGCCAAGGCTTTGGGGCTAGACGACTTCCTGGCCTGCACGTGCAGGTCAGATTCACGTATGTCCCAACACGATTTGGAGAAGAACCACGTGGAAACCCAGCCTTCCTCTGCAAGGAGGTCAGGCTGCTTCTGTACTTGTCCTGGGCTTTGTTTACAATTCAGGGTAACAGGGGGTTGGGGAGGGCTGAGAATGAAAATGTTTTGGGGGCAGCAAAAAAGGGAGAGAGATGGAGATGGGGAGAAAGGTAGAGAGAGAGGAAGGGAAAGTGGAAATCAGCGAGGTGCCATGCTCTGAACCGGCAATGACAATGCTGGATCCTGTCTTTGGAGCTGAGCCAGCAACAAGCTATTTCCCAGCCTGCAGGGAAGTAAGTCACGCAAGTCCCCACTGGGACTGAGGGGGCCACTGTGGGTAATTGCCACGCCTTTCTCCACTTCACTCTTCTTAGTTACTGGACCCATCCACCCTTCCTGGAACCCAGTCCTGGCTCTCCTTGGAGAGGGGCAGCTCCCAGCAGGGCTGAAGGACATCAGCTGGATCCCAGCTTCCCTCGGGGGGATCCCCGTCCATGTCACAGTCCCACAGGAAGCAAGACTGCCGTGATCACAGCCACAAAGGAGTTAGCTACGACCCGGTCTAGTTGTGGGAACCCAGGTGGATACTCCCATGGAGTTAATGGTAAATAAAAATACCACTCACTTTCTTTTTTGATGGCTCTTATCTCATTTCCTAGCTCTTTTTCTTCCCTCCCTTGTGGGTGGTGGTGACAGGAGGTGGGGATGGATCTGAGCTAACATTATGTTTCCTAGTCTGGATTTTTCCATTATCAATATGGGGATTTAAAATATGAATCTACGTGTTCTTGTTTCCCAGGCACTCACAGCTACAAACACCAGGTACACACTCCCTGATGTCACGGGGCCTAGGAGAAAGGGGACACCCCTTCAGCTGAAGCCGAAATACTTCCCAAAGAACAATGGATGTTTCCATGATTCCGATACATTTTCTCTCCCACTATATTCTCAACCATCCATCTCCTAGCCTTTAATAGTGTGTCTATTCTGTGCAAGCTGCTGTGTTACAGAAATGCTAAGGTATACTTTTATATAAAATGTCGCAGGCACTGTATTTAAGCTGAGCTGATCATAAGGAATTAGGCATTCAGGGATTTTTTTTTTTTTTTCATTTCACCATGCCATCTGCAAAGTTCATTGGCAGACAACTTACCTTTCTGTGTTTACACAGTACTTCCCCAAAACAGAACCAGGTCAAATGCAAAATTTGTAAAAGGAATGAGAGATTCTTGCCTCTATTATTTCACTTTCACTCCTTTATGTTCTCTCTCCCTATTCAAGATAGCTTGAGACATAGAGGAAAACTAGTAAAACAACTGTGCAGTAATTGGACATCTTTGCAAGAAGTCACAGAGAGTCAAATCGCTGCTACACAAAATCAGCACTTTAGGCATTGATAACATAAGTGAGCATTGGTTTCTCTTAGCCTTATTACTCTCCTAGCAAAGTTTAGAGTCTTATTAGCATGGGAATGCATTTATAAAATGAAAACTAAGTTATCTGACTCTGGTGTGCTGTTGTGATTCTAGCTGGTTCAGAACCAATTTCTTTGTTCTCAGTTTTGAAGTTTAGCATGCTCACAGATATTCAATATACAAAGGCATTTAGCACTACTGAGAAAGCATTTGATCCAGTATGATTTTTTCTGTTTTCTTTTATTTTTCTGTCATCTTCTCAGCATTATTAAGTAATCAGTGAGTTATATAGCTAATAATAATACTCACATGGGCATATTATCTAATCTCAACCAATTGAGATTGAAGAAAGGAAAATACAGGAAAATCTTATAACTCCATACTGATGAGGCTATGGGGAAAGGAGATATATCATTCTTTGAAAACTGGTACAATGCCTTTTGAGAGCATTTGGCAATCAATGCAGGTCAAAGGTCATAAAAATGTTTGTACTCTTTGACCCCGTAATCTCATTCTTTGGAATTTATTTCAAGGAAGTAATTTAAAAGAAGAAATGGTGTAGACATTGATATATTTATAGCAGTGTTATTTATGGGAGGGAAAAGCTGAAAATAACCAAAGGCTTAGCAATGGGCAATGAATGGATAAACAAATCATGAAATATTCCATCCAAAAAAGGAATATTACCTATTTACTAAAAATTATAAAGATAATATCTATTAAATAATTAGGTCTGTGGGAAAAAACACAACATCTTATCTACAGAACTGTCAAAGGGGATGTTAAAACATTACATACGTAAGAGACTTTAAAGACTCAGAAGTGGGGAGGGTGAAAATTGGGTGAGGGGTCAAAATCTACCTATCAGGGACAATGGACACTATTTGGGTGACAGGTGTACTAAAACCCTACTTCACCACTATACAATTCATCCACATAACTAAAACCAACGGGCACCCTCTAAAACTATTGAAATAAAAATAAATAAATAAGGTTAAAAAATTACAGATGTAAACAAAAATCCACAGTGATGATTTCTTACGATGAAGAAATGAAACCAGTTGTTATATAGGATAGTAGAAATCTGGGGGAATTTTGTTTCAATGAAAATGCCCGTGTTTCGTGTTTACCTTTTGTTTAATAACTAAGGGTAGTTTTAATGGAGAAGAGAGCCGCTAAGGCACTACTCCAGGGTCAAGCAATTCCATCACTTCATTCATTCATCTCTCTGCTTATCTTTTCTTAATCTTTATGCTTTATCAAGTAACTCGGGTTACTAATTTTAAATTAAATAGCTATTTTAACAAAGAGACTCCAATCAGAATAAAATAGGGGCAACCTATGTTGAAATAGCTCACCTTGATGTAGAAGGGCCACAAATGCAGGCGAAGTGGGTGGAAAGTCACCCCCCCTGCCAGTCCCACTTCTCCTCTGCCAGGACATGACACATCCTGTGAGCCCAACCAATGCAACTCCTTGGACTGTGCTCTCTGCACCCAGGAGAGGGGCTGCGGATCTCAGTTTTTAATATTCCCAAACAAGCTTTCTCAGACAGCAAGAAGAACCACAGCCACCAAATTACAAAAAAAGAAAAATCAAAATATTATTCTCTGTTCCTTCCCCTGCTTGTAAAATTGGGCATCTGTTTAGAGTCTGTGAGTGAATGATACCTTCTGCTCTCAAAATGATTTCTGAGTCATTTGCAGAAGACAGGACGGGGCCTTGTATGTTGCAGCGGAGGACACTGGACAGCAGTCTGTCTCAGACAATACCGGGCTGTGCAGAGAGAGAAAAGGCGTCGTGTGTTGGTGGGATACTGCGTTTTGCTTCCCAACTGGTTGTCCAGCCTTGGCCCTGTTGGCCCTGTGCAAGGAACCGTTTGGCTCCTGGGCCCAGGGCCTGTTCTTCAGGGACTTCATCAACGGCATATTCTGTTTGCCCCACACTGGCTGGTTGAGTCCAGCCCCCCAGCTGCTGTGGAGACATCTGTGTGGCTGCCCTCAAAGTGGGGGCACAGACATATGAGGGGGAGGGCAAGATGATGATCCTGGAAGCCCCTTCTAACAGTGCGCTCCCAACCAGCCCATCTGCAGAAAAAGCTTACAGAAACTTGCTCCAATAAGTAGGGCAGCCCTCTCCCATTTGGTCACGGGGATTATTTGTATGGACTTTTCAGGGAGCCTCAAATAATACCTTATTATCTGGCTTAATAAAGCAAAAGGGGTTTCATGTTAATTACATTTCTAAATTATGCTTACTTCGTAGGGTGCCAATATTTGTTTTAAAGCTAACAATTTTGGACAAAAACTATTTTTTGAAGTTTGCACATGCCCCTGCCTTCTTAAACAGAGTTTTATAAACACAGATTCAACTTTTCCTGGTGACTTTTCATTAGGATTTTAAACACACTTGTTCATGTGTGAATAGCCCCAATGTTTGTTTTATGGGATAGTTTTTCCTTTTCTTTCTTTCTTTCTTTCTTTCTTTCTTTCTTTCTTTCTTTCTTTCTTTCTTTCTTTCTTTCTTTCTTTCCTTTCCTTCTTTCCTTTCTTTTTCATTGTCCTCTCTCATTATCAACTACCCCTTTTTACGGCAGCAGACCTACCTTTTTATATTTCCAGAAGAAAAACTATGCATTTATGTACTCAAACTCAGCAACATTTATTGAACCCATAAGCCAAGGACTCAGGCATACTGTGAGATTTGAACGGGAATCGAACACACAGAAGTTGAATATTTACTTAAACCCTCCAGGTGGGTTGGCTGGCAGAGCCTGACTGGACCACATAGCTCAGATCCATGAAGGCCCATTGGCAGCACTTGTTCAATATCACTAGCTTGGTATGCATATTTTATTCTGAGTAAAGGAATCAGTACATGATATGTAGTGTGGGTGGCTTGGTACAAGTAAAAAGCAGATATCAAAGAGAGAGAGAGAGAGTGTGTATGTAAAGAGGTTTTAGAAAGATGATGTATATATGATCAATAAATTGCAGCTGTCTATAAAAATATGTTAGTTTTTCTAGATTCCATCGTACACTTCCTCTTCTTCCACTTTGTCATTAGATCGTAGGTGGGTACATGTGGCAATAAGGATATGTCCATATAAACAGACCTAGAGGAATAAATTCTGAGGTTAAACAAAGATACTCATACTCTCTGCTTATAGAATCCTGAGAAAGATAATTTTATTATCACAAAATTGAAACAAAAATGAAGGGAAAGGCACCTTTACTTACTTCCCTCTCTCTTTATATGGATCTCAGATAACGAGGAGCTATCCATTTGAGGACTGGGTCCTCCATTTTCCCCACTTGATTTAATTTTCCTCATCCTTCATTTCCAATTCTAATCTATTGAAAATACACTTATTTTTTTAAAGGATAACAAAAAAAGATAAAAATAAGTTTGAGGGTAAAAAATCTCCACCATTTTTTCTGAGTTGCAGATCTAGTTCATGACATAAATTCTTTGGAAAGAGGCTCAGTGTTGTAAAAGGCATCTGTAGACTGTGTTCATAACTGCCTGAGAATAGCAGAAGCTCGCAGTCTTCTGAATGCACAAAGATCTCTTCTTGATCCAGCTCTGGTCAGGCTCCTCTGAGCTTTCTTCCCAACTGGGCCTTGACTTTTGGGCTTCCAGGTTCATCTCTGCATTGTCCCATTTTAGCAAGCATCCTGCTGAAGCAGTTTAGCCAGAATCCCCACCCTTGATATCTGATCACCTTGAGTATCTTGTTGGGTTCCTCATCTTCCCCAATCTTGCAGGTGATGTCTGATCACCTTGGTCTGCCTTGTTTTATAGCATAGTTTTCATTTCTTTTCTTTTCTTTTCTTTTTTATTTTTTGAGACAGAGTCTCCTAGGTAAGTACTTGTTGAATGACTGAATGAACCCCAGCCACCAAGTTCCTTAACTACTTTCAGGCTGTTTGGCTGCATAAAGAGAGATCTTTGCTGCACATCTTTTTTTTTTTTGAGACAGAGTCTCACTTTGTTGCCCAGGCTAGAGTGAGTGTCATGGCGTCAGCCTAGCTCACAGCAACCTCAAACTCCTGGGCTCAAGCAATCTCCTGCCTCAGCCTCCCGAGTAGGTAGGACTACAGGCACGCGCCACCATGCCCGGCTAATTTTTTCTATATATATTAGTTGGCCGATTAATTTCTTTCTATTTATAGTAGAGACAAGGTCTCACTCTTGCCCAGGCTGGTTTCGAACTCCTGACCTCAAGCAATCAGCCTGCCTCGGCCTCCCAGAGTGCTGGGATTACAGGTGTGAGCCACCGCACCTGACCATAGTTTTCTTTTTCTTCTTATTTTACTTTTTGGATTTTCCATTGCCCTTTCTCATTATCAACTACCCCTTTTTGTGGCAGCACACCTACCTTTTTATATTTTCAGAAGAAAAACTACCCCTTTATTTAACTCAAACTCAGCAACATTTATGGGACCTGTTAGGCAAGGATCCTGTTAGGCCAATTAGCCAGAATCTTCTCTTATTCCTCATGTTTCCCCTTGGTAATTTTTCATCCACTGATCCCTGACCCTGCTCCTTGGCTACAAATTCCCACTTTTCCTTGTTGTATTCAGAGTTGAGCCCAATCTCTCTGCCCTACCTTGAAGCCGCACTGCAGTGGTCTCTGTACTGACTGTGATAGTCCCCCTAAATAAAGTCTGCTTTATCATTCTTTTGTAAGAGTCATGAGCACCTTTTCTTTAACAGAACACAGTTTATTTTGTGACTTAGGCCTGCATCTTTCTGTCTTCCAGCAATCATGTATTCTTTCTAAAACATATGGGAGATGACTGTGACTCCGGGGAGAGCACTAAGTCATGCTGGCATAGGAAATGGGGTCCCACGATCTGAAACCCTGTTGCATCCACAGTGTGCAGCTGCCAGGCAGCTGTGGAGATCAGGAGGTCTGCCAGTCCCTTCCTGGAACATTGGGCTTCCAGGAGGAAATGAACAGCTTGGAGGCTCCCGTGCCCATCACCAACTTCAAAAGTCCCCATGCACGTCTTGTTGGCATTTGGCTGAAGTTAAACTACTGCTCGGGAGGACAAAAAGTAAGGCCATGAATGTTTAAATAGAAACAGAATATCTAGCCGGGCGCAGTGGCTCACGCCTGTAATCCTAGCACTCTGGGAGGCCTAGGCGGGCGGATTGCTCGAGGTCGGGAGTTTGAAACCAGCCTGAACAAGAGCAAGACCTTGTCTCTACCAAAAATAGAAAGAAATTAATTGGTCAACTAAAAATATATAGAAAAAGTTAGCCAGGCATGGTGGTGCATGCCTGTAGTCCCAGCTACTTGGAAGGCTGAGGCAGGAGGATCGCTTGAGCCCAGGAGTTTGAGGTTGCTGTGAGCTAGGCTGACGCCACGGCACTCACTCTAGCCTGGGCAACAAAGTGAGACTCTGTCTCAAAAAAAAGATAAAGGAAAAAAAAAACAAACAAACAGAATATCTGCATCGTTTCACAGTGTCTTCCCCTCCAAAATATTTAATAATTGCAATAGGGAAAATAGTAAGTTTATGGTGGGGAATCCTCACAGATATCACCTTAACCCTGTCATCAGGGATGACACAGTGTCCTGAGAAGGACACATCAGTTACTGGATTTTCTTCCCAGTAATGTAGAACCCTGGGCTAATCATGAGAATAGACAAACCCAACCTGAGGGCATTCTACAAAATAACTGACCAATACTCTTCAAAAGTGGTAAGGCCATAAAATCAAGGAAAGACCAGGGAGCTATCACCTATTAAAGGAGGCCAAGGAGACATGACAAAAGATGCAATGTGGAACCCTGGTTTGAATCCTGGAACAGAAAAAGGACATTAGTGGAAAAACTGGCGACATGAATGAGTTCTACACTTTATTTAGTTAATAGTATCATGCCAAGGTTAATTTCTTAATTTCGATAAATACTCTGCAGTATGTCAGATGTCAGCAGAGGAGAAGCAGGGTGATGGGTACACAGTCACTCCCTGTACTATCTTTGCAACTCTTCCGTAAGTACAAAATTACTCGAATAAAAAAAAAAGTGCTGCTCTGTGACTCAAAATGGCCAAGTGCAACTGGAAACATCTATCAGCATTTTTAGGAGCAAGTGAACAAAATTACACTGCACTATAAGAAAGAAAATCACCTCTTTTAGGAAGGAGCTGCCAAGTCTTAACGAATATTAGGCAGGCTTAGAGCTCTCAATGTGGGAAAGAGACCAATAAATTATCCAGAATGCTAAGAAGATTATCAATGGTTTTTATTCCTCCATCCTGTTTACATCTCCCTTCTCATTAGAAGTAATAAAGATGTGCAGGTTGAAACCCGAGTCAGTCTTAATTTACTATTCCCGTTTTTGTTTATCGGTCTGTAAAACTTCCAAAAGCTTGGCTTTACCTTGAATTCAATAGCAAGAACCAAATTGAAGTAATCAAATCAAGCTACTGTTATTATGTAAAGCTATTTTCTGGACCCCTGCTTTGAGTAAATGATTCCCATTAACATGCAGATTTGCTGGGGATTACCAGAAAGTCTCTCAAAATAATCATCAGAAGATGTCTTTGTAAAGAATACTTTTCTCTCTGACTTGGACCAGGATTCAGTCCATAAATCTCTCCCTTCTACGCAGGGACAATT
The DNA here is from genome assembly GCA_008750895.1 of Mirza zaza. Classification (NCBI taxonomy): domain Eukaryota; kingdom Metazoa; phylum Chordata; class Mammalia; order Primates; family Cheirogaleidae; genus Mirza; species Mirza zaza. The sequence goes on from VSMD01014485.1 coordinate 12,512, forward strand.
CAGGACAACTCTGTGAATAGGATGGGAAAATGGGGACTTCTTATTCACAGAGTTGAGCAAAACTGAAAATGCAAACCCCAGTTCCCCCCCTTCATTCTGCCAATTTTAACGTTGTGTTACCCCCTCGTAAGGACAAAATTCATAGGGGGTAGGAGTATCGGCTCTATGTGGTTGTGGAGAGAAGACAGGAGTAAGGTATGGATTCTTTGTCAAGTGTTTTATTTAACCGCACTAGTATTTAATTTGACTTACGGATAGAGTGAGAGGTAGGGCGGGGGGAATCACAGCTCTCCTGCTATGAGATGTTGGGTGAGTTCCTTAAACTCACAGCCTTTCTTTTCATGTTCTTAGCTGAACAAAAGTGACAGTAGTTGTACCTAATCTTTAAAGGTGTTGTCAGGATTAAATTAACAGCAAATCCAGGTGTGGTGGTTTACACCCATAATCCCAGCATTTTGGGAGGCTGAGGCAGAAGAATCACCTGAGTTCAGGAGTTCAAGACCACCCTGGGCAACATAGCAAGAACCCAGCTCTAAAAAAAATTAGCCAGGCATAGTGGTGCACCTGTAGTCCCAGCCACTTCAGAGGCTGAGACAGGAGGATAGCGTGAGCCCAGGAGTTCAAGGCTGCAGTGAGTTGTGATTGTGCCACTGCACTCTAGCCTGGGCAACAGAGCGAGACCTTGTCCCTAAAAAAAAATGCTAATTCCTTAAAGGATAACCATTGAGCTATTGGAAGTATTAGAAGCTAGGACTTTTTCTCTCCTATTTAAAAAGTATACATGTATGTGCATGTTCATATGTTACTTCCTGCTATATGTACAGTGTTCCCTTTGTATCCACGGGGATTAGTTCCAGGACCAGCCTAGGATACCAAAAGTCCCTTATATAAAATGGCATAGTATTTGCATTTAACCTATGCACACCTTCCTGCATACTTTATTTATTTATTTAGAGACAGAATCTCCCTCTGTCACCTGGACTAGAGTGCCATGGCATCAGCATGGCTCGCAGCAACCTCAAACTCCTGGGATCAAGCGACTCTCCTGCCTCACCCTCCCGAGTAGCTGGGATTACAGGTGCTTGACACCATGCCCAGCTAATTTTTCTGTTTTTAGTAGAGATGGGGTCTCCTTTTGCTCAGGTTGGTCTCAATCTCCTGAGCTCAAGCAATCCTCCCACCTCAGCCTCCCAGAGTGCTAGGATTATAGGCGTGAGCCACCGTGCCCAGCCTTCCTGTGTACTTTAAATCATCTCTAGATTATTTGTAATACTTAATACAATGCCTATGCATGAATTTAATGTAGTACTCCAAGGATGGTGAATTCAAGTTTTGCTTTTTGAAACTTTGTGGAATTTTTTCCGAATATTTTCAATTCTGGGTTGGTTGAATCCACAGATGAGGGAATCCACAGATGCATAACCTACAGATCAGAGGGCCAACTAGATATATGATAGATATATATTATATATATAAAATATTCCATATGCTTATTTATAATGGTGAAGCAATCTCCATGTCCATCAATAGGGAAATGATTAAATGATGCTCCATCCACTCAGTGAAATATTATGCACCCATTAAAATATTAATAATTACTCTAAAGACTGTAGTAACCTATGGCAATGTTTAGGAGAAAAGTAGATCACAAACTTTTATGCACATTATAACTGTAAATATAAACATAAGTGCAGATGGACAAATAACCGAAAGAATACAGAAACACGAAAATAGCTGTGCTTGGGTCATGACATAATGGATAATCCCAACCCTCCCCTTTCTTTCCAGCTTTTTAATAATGATTTTTTATAGTTTTCTTCTCCCAAAGTGTAAAAGTTGTAAGAAAAGAGAAACAGCAGGAACGAAGACTTTATGGTTGTTTACATCAGGATATCTTAATTTTTTTGACCCTTCACCACTCTCCCAGGCCTGGCTATCAACCCCTTCCAAAATCGCTGGGCTTTGCTCAGATTCCTGGTACCTTCCCCCCCCCCAACTCTCCACCCCCCCCACCCCCCCACCCCCCCCCACCCCCCGGGAGCTATGCGCGCATGCGCACTGTCAAGCCGGTAACTGACCTGCTGAGTCTAGGAGTGGAGCCGGCAAGAACGAGTTCCCAGGCCACGTACTTGATTCCGAGTCACACCCGCCCCAATCCCCCGGGGCCTTTTAAGTATTTGGTTTCTGTACTTACAACACCGTCATAAATATTTCGGCTGATTGTATTTACAGACTTCACGACAGGCAAATTCTGGCATTGATCTATTTCAAATAGTAAGTTGTAAAACTGAACACAAAACACATAAACAAGATACAATATTGTACATTTTATTTCCATAGCTATTAACTAGAACTGGTGTTTAACCATTCTCCCTGCCTTCTGGTTTCTATCCTGCCTTCCCTGATGAACATATGGGCTGTAGAGTTTGAAGTGAGGTGCAGATGCAAATTAAAATGGGCTACATTTTTTAACTGTATGTGTTGTCACACAAATGAGCAACCAAGAGAACTGACTCTTTGGTAAGCAACTCCAGCTTTAAACATAGCCTTAAAGGCTGGGAGTGGCGGTTCATACCTGTAATCCTAGCAGTCTGAGGTGGGAGGATCGCTTGAGCTCAGGAGTTGGAGACCAGCCTGAGCAAAAGCGATACCCATCTCTACTAAAAACAGAAAAATTAGCTCATCGTGTGCATCTGTAGTCCCAGCTACTGGTGAGGCTGATGCAGGAGGATCACTTGAGCCCAGGAGTTTGAGGTTGCCGTGAGCTAGGCTGATACTGTATTCAAGGCAATGGACTCTGTCCCCCACCCCCTCAAAAATTGAACAATATGAAATTACCAAAGTATATTTTAAATAAACAAATAAAAATAGCCTAAATAAAAGCAATAAAACATTGCTTAGGCAAAGTCAGGGTAGAAGCAAGTAGGAGTGTGTAGAATATGAAGATTCTTCTCAACTTTGCCAAAGTTCTAACCAAATGTATGAGAAAGTTGCATGTCTCCCCACCCCTACCCCCGACAGCAGCAACAAGGTTTGTCTAAGGAAAATCACTACTTCCCAGATCTGCGATTGAAAAGCTGTGTTAATCCTGAGTACGCCTCTGCTATTTATTTATAGCCTTGCTCACAGAGCACACCAGAGCCAAGGGCTCAGGGACATTCCCGAGCCCCTGGGGAAGAGGCTGTTGACTTGTTATGTTCCTTTAACTCTGCCAGTCCTAGCCTCTGCCAAGGGGATGGTCAGCCGATTTGATGTGAGACCCTGCCCCTTCCCCTCCCCCACATTCAAGCATTGTTTCCATGGCCTATGGGGGGGGGGGATTTGCACTTTCTGCATTTTTTTAAAAAATTCAGCAGATCGTGGGAAAGAAAGAGAAGGAAGAGGCAGCCCACTAGATTATGAAGTCTTCCAGGAGGGAATATAATTCCAGCCGCCTTTGTGTCTAGCACAACGCCTGGTTAGAAGCAATAATAATAAAAACAACTCATATTTGACCTCCTTACGCACATCAACTCATTTCATCCTTAAGACAACCCTATAAGCAGACATTATTATTATTATTATTATTATTATAGAATTAAAGGAACTGAGGGTCAGAGAGGTAAGTAACTTGCCCAAAGACACCCAGCCAGGGCTAGAATTCAGGTCTCTATGCCCAATCTCATATCCTTAACCGCTGTGATCCTTTGCTTCAGAACACATCATAGGTGCTCAGCAGATGTGGGCTACACAAATAAAAGAATGCATGGCAAACTCTTCAGCAGTATGTTGGCATTATAGGAATGCTTCTGGCCCATGCTGCGAAAGACACTCAGACACATTTTCCCATTCTGCATCTACACTTCTTTCTTCACCAGAACTGTTCTTAAGCCTTTCAGGTCCAAAGCCCAGATTTTCCCACAGAGAGGCTTACCTTTAGGGCTGGCACTGCACTGGGAAGAGGTGCCGTGTCACCTTGGAGCATGCCCAGTGCAATGCACCTATTACTTCCTTGCCTGGGTTACTAGGAACAACCTTGGTATTTGGGGGCATTCCTTGGAAGAAGATCTTATCAGAAATACAAGATTGCCCTTCTGAAGCAGAATCTATAGGCAGATGATGTTCTCAACGTCTGGGTGCCATTCCTTTGGAGTGAGAACTTCCCCAGTGACCTCAAAACCTCAAGTTCCAGGGAAGAAAACAAGACACAGAATGATACATATATACGCTGATGTCAACTCAAAGCCTAAAACCAAATAGTAATTATGTTGCTCCTAGATGCATATGAAAGTATTAAAACTGGAGAAGAAAGATATCAACGAACAGGCGACACCCCCAGGAAGGAATGGGGAGAGGCAGAAGGCAGAGAGTGGCGATAAAGGGGTCTTTCTTTAAAAAGAAATACCGAAAACAAATATGAAAATATGTTAACAGCTGTCAATTCTGGATATCATGTTATTCTGTGTACTTTTCTATGACTTAAAAATTTTCAAAATAAAAAACAAAGGCACAGTGGGCTGATGTACATAATTTCTCTGAGTGAGAAGAGGCTACAGGGCGGTTTCTAGCAGCTGATGTTGTACAATAGGAGCTTCCCTGTGAGCAGAGAGCTCTCGTCAATATCCTCATGGTGATGTGTATAGTCACTAGAGAAGGAAACCCTGGATTTGGAGGGAGGTTGATTGCAGGACAGTGTTTGCCAACCTTTTGTGTCCAGAGTAAAAAGTAAATTTTATATTACGACCCTGTAGGGGCATGCACACACACATACCCCTGCATATATATAAACACTCCTGAAATAAATAAAATTTCACCAAGCTCACCCTAGCTATCTAGGATGTGGTCTGATATTTCTCTTTCTAAAATGCTGGTGCAGGCCCACTAAATTGATTTCATGGCCTATAAATGGTTAGTGCCCTCAGTTGGAAAAGCTCTGGATGGATGATCTGTAAGGCCTCTCGATGTCAAATGTTTGTGCCTCCTTTCAGTCTGTTTTTCTCTCCTTTCTCCTCTTTCTTGCCTGAAGGTGGTGATCATTCTTCAGGTTCCTGGTTAAATCACTTGTCTTTCAAAAACCTTCGCCATCGCTCTAAGGCAAAATTAATTTTTCCCTCTCCTAGGTTCCCATTCATTCTGTGTTCTGTATATATCTTTTTTTCACAGTTCTTTGTTCATCCAAGTTTTTTTTTTTTTTTTGAGCAATTATTATGTGTCAAGCACTGTCCTAGACACTGAGACTGTAGCAGTGAATGAAATGAACTAATCTTCGCATTAATGGAACTTGCACAGACAAGACCAGGAGGAGACACACAGCAAAGCAATAATCACGTAGCTTTGCCAGGTGGTGATTCGGTGCTGGTAGGGTCCAGCCACCGCACTGCCCCATCCCTCCAGGGTGAAGCCTGTGCCCAGGTACACTTAGCTGCCTGTCACCTCCCTCTTAAATACAAACCGACTGCCAAAATCACGTTGGAGGACAGTTCTAACAGGAAAGATAACGACAAAACCAACCAAACAAAAATGAGCCCAGAGGAAATAGAGACAATTCAGTAAACATTTCAACAAGTAAACATTTTTTAAAGAACTATAACCTTTTCAGAAATATAAAAGAAGATACTAGTTTGCAAAACAAGAACAGGAGGATATAAAAATGGATCAGTCAAGGGAACAAGAATTATTGAAAATTAGAATAGCTAAATAAAAAAAACTTTTTAAAAATGGTCTTGGGAAATATAATCCAGGAAATCTCCTAGAAATGTATCATCTAGAAATGTGGAGGTAAATTTCAGAAAAACTAAAATAAAATAGAATAGTTGAAATCTGTTGCTTCAGGGGTGTGGAAGTAAGATTTCAGAGAAAAGCAGGCAGAGAACTCTGTTGATTTGTTATAATCCCTGGAAGTACTATTTGTTTTTCAAATGATGGAATGCATTTTGATAAAAAAAAAAAATCAGTTATTTTTAAAGTGCTGACAATATTTAAGATTCCAGAAATGTATGTCCAGACATTTTAATATGCCCTAAGCTATACATGCATTTATTGATATGCTTTAGGGACACAGTATAAATAAATGACTTTGACTATTAAAATTCTTAATTTAATCCAGACTACTGGGGGCCTTTTAGGAAAATTTAATTTTCCTAAAAGACAAGATGTGGTCTAATCGGGTTGGCCCAGGGGTGAGGTGGCCCAGGTACCTGGTACCTGGTGTCCTGGGATGGGATGTCATTGGACAATTGTCAGAAAGCTTTTCAGGACTCTAAGCTTTTATTTCCATAATGAACTTCTCAGTTTCCTGCATTGTGCTCGGTGGGGCTATGCAAGACCTTGCCCAGCCAGGTCTTTCCCCACAAATCTCCTTTAAGAGGCAGAAAGATTATACAGCAAAAATATTTCACACCATAAATAAGGAAATGGCTTGGGGAAATTCCTGAATCCCAATTAATAGCAGAGGGAAAGAATAACATTTGGATTTCTTCATCTTAGATCAGAAAAGGGAGTGGGGCCAGCAGGAGGGGGAACCCCACACACAGAAGAAAAAGAACATGATGACTTAGAGTCCTTGGCGTCCCACACTACTGCCATTTCTTCTCCCTGGCGAAGAGAGAGGCTTGGATGAGTTGGTCTCCCCCTTGGCTCGCAGCCTAAGAATTCTGCACCCACTTGCAGGACAGCCGGCTAGTCTGGGTGGTTCCTGATTTCCAACTCAGCCTCACTTGTGCAGATGGAAATCTGCTCCCTGCAGTTTCAGAAGGCAGAAGGCTGCCTAGGAAAATAGGCTGTCCTCTTCAGAGCAGGCCAGAGAATAATGCTTCTTGTAAGGCTGTAGGAAAAACATCTTGTGACCTGACAGTGCTTCAAAAGCCTTTTAACTCCTCCTGCGCTCTCCTGCATTTCCTGAGATGTGCACGGGCTTCCTGAAAGTTCCTATAGACACATTGCTCCAGGGGCACCCCCTTCCCCCACTCCGCACACACCTAGGAGACAATATTAACAGGTGCTGGCGAAGACACTCAGTTATAATAATTAGAGCAACAACAATTATATATAATAATGATACGAAACTCAGTTATAATAATTAGAGCAACAACAACAGGAGCTAATTCTTATGGAGCACTGAGCATGTGCCCAGCTCTGACCTAAGTGATGTTAACTGAGGTTCCCCATGCCCCAGTCTCTCTGGGATAAGCTGAGATTTCACTTTGGGACAGAGACACAGTAGCTTTTTGGCGAGTAGCACATCGACTTGCTGACTTGGTCAGATTCCCTTAAAGATAAAACACTGGCTTCTCTTTCCGCTCCCACAATTCCACGCAAAAGTAGCTCTTAAAACCTAATGTGAAATTTTTATCCAGGAATTCACCTTCCTGCAGGAAGAGGGAAGGCTCGAGCTTGCTTGGAGCTCCTTTCCTGCCTGGTAGAAATTGACCTGAATAAAACCACTTTGGTGGAACTTAAGCCTGCCGGAGTATTTTGCCCCAAACTGCTACATCGAAAGTGCCTTAAACTCAACGCCACCCCCATGACGGATGCTCCTTGGAATTGCAGCACGTGAGGAGGGATCTGCAAATGGCTGACTGCACTAAGTGCCTTCCGGCTTTGCCTTTCTCCTTCCGGCTTTGCCTTTCTCCTTCCGGTTTTGCCTTTCTCCTTCCGGCTTTGCCTTTCTCCTTCCGGCTTTGCCTTTCTCCTTCCGGTTTTGCCTTTCTCCTTCCGTTTTGCCTTTCTCCTTCCAGCCGACC